>JANEYF010005899.1:0-43325 GCA_029963845.1 Rhamnusium bicolor
ACCTAGCTTTAGGTAAATCTAATCAAGTGTTAAGCTTGCTCCAAGTGAGTTCGCCAACTTACTCTAATTCAAGTTTATCCTTCTAAAATCAAAACTTTAACAATAATAGAACCTTTTTCTCGTAAATCCAGCAAGGGTCAGCGGTCCATGAAATTGCATGGGGAAGCTACCTTCTACAGACTCTTCCACAGCGGCTGAATTTGTCGCCACCATTACGGAAGACAAATACTAACTAAGCTTCACCTTGGAAACGGAGGGATAGTAATTACAATTTAAGTATATTTAGCGTTCACTGTTGCTAGGAGTTTATGTTGTTTAATTTGTATGAAAAGTTGGAGACTTCGAAATCGATTTACAGTTAATAATAATTTTAATTGGAAAAAATCATAAACGCATAATTAAAAAATGTCTCTTGGTCTTAATACGTAAATCAACAAAACAATTAATTCATAACTTTTCTAATACGATTTAGTTTCTTGTAAAGATTTATTATTCTGTAAAATTTCTCCTACTTCACTAACTTAGTTCTTTTTGGTAAATTGTAACACTACAGTTGAAACAAAAGATATGTTTTTATCTCGACTTGTCTTGTATCTACAGCTATCAGTTTTAAAAGTATTAATCGTACTGATTAAAAGTTTTATTCTCCTTCAGATAATCCTATTTGGTTGGCAAGGATACTAACGGATGTTTTGGTTTTCGTACGAACTAATTCAGTGTGGAAATGAATATTATTCTAATAATTTTAAAATAAAAAAACTGTATGGTTCGATTAATGATACTAAATTTGTGCATTGTAATACGTAGCGGTATCGTGATCTTGCTGCATGAAGATTAATCAGAGGGAGGCTGAAAAAACTCTGTTTTAAAACTTTCAAATAAAACTAAAAGTGAGTTTTTCTTTTTTTTTGAATAAATCACAAAGCCTACACTGTTTTTGGATTTTGAAATCTTGTTAGCATAAAATTTCACACAATTTGTTCAGGTAAGTGTTAGACTGGGCCAATTTCCGAGTAATTCAGCAGCGTCGCAGAAATGATTATTAAGTACACGTGAAACATACGAACGGATATTATATATATAAGTAGGTAGCAGATGACCGCACGATGAAAATTAACTCTCATTCGGAGAGTAATACTAAAAAAAATCATAGCAAATACGATAGCATGAATTCTAGATTCTGGTGTATCATCACGTGCATAAATTCGAAAATTGTACGGAATCTAGTAGGATATTACTAGTTCACAAGTGTTATTACTAGTGACTGATTCAGTACGGTAATATGCTTAAAGCTGGCCAGTTACTAAAAGCTGTATTTGCACATTTAATACATATATGGTTTATGCCCTACATTTAGTAGCAGATGGGATTTTAAAAAAATTATACGAGGTTAGACACGTCAATTGCAAATACAAAACAGATTTTTGTGAAAACCCCTAAATGTGTTAAGAACTTTCGTGTGGCCTGTTTCGACATCCCACTGCTAGCACAACCTATTAAAATAATTAACTAAAAAAAGTATTCAAAAAAAAGTATCCAGGGTGTACAAAATTATGTGACATAAATGGGTGTCTCAGTGAGAAACTTCTTTCAGTCGATTATTCACATTTTTTTAAGTTGTAAATATCGCCTCAGTCGATGTTTAACGATTGTTTTCGTTGTACACAAATGTGTTTATTCAACGAATGAGGCGCTTCTTAGAAGAAAATGTTCTCTCGTGTTTTCTCTGTGCCTTTGTCGCCTGTACAGAACAGTTTCAAGGTAAGCACACTATAAAATAAATGCATTGTCGGTTATTTATTATTTACATGTACGCTGGCTCCCGTCTGACGCCACTGAATTACTACAGAATTTGGAATAGTCTATTCATGACCAATATACAAAAGTCTATATTGGCGAATAAATTTTGTATCAATGCGAAATTATATAGTCATATATCTAGTCTTGTGGTTACATCAAAGAAATAAAAGAAAAATGAGAATCCGTCCATCTTGATCCAAGGTAAATATATTTGTTTCATACTAACGAGGCTGTTATCATTTCTATTAGTGTTAACGGGCCGCTACTGGCTTGCATATTAAACAGACTTGTTAATTAATCGACCGATTTAAAATGATGGCTTGAATATTAAACAGATACGGTTTTTGCATATCAATCGGCCGAGGAAAATCATAATTTTTCTCAAATTATAAGTACAAAGAGTCCTTCGTAGTCTTAAGTAGGCACAGCTGCGACTCCTATATAATCAGTATTTCTAAGGAAATTATTAAGGAAGTAAATTTCTATTTATTCTTTGCTCCCAGATTTGCATATTAAAAGACAATTTCTACAATTGAGTAAAAATATTTTTGTGACCGATTAGAAATGAATTCAAATTCAAAACAAGTTTATTTAAATTAAAATCAAAAAACACAATGTATATTGCCCTCACTAGACACCCGGTCCATTGCCGACCTAGTATCCCCGCGTATGGTGAAGACGGGGCAATTGTTAGATCGGGCAGAGCGGGGCCGGTCCGGGCTTAGAACTAGAAAACGTTAAATAACAATATAACACCCTAAAAATAAAACATTTTAAATTGTATAATATTAACAGGAACTGGAAATCAACGACAGCATGACAACTTGTTAAATTATAACAACTTTTAGGCAATCCAAAAGACAAAATTTAAACTAGGTCAGGGATTTACGATATTAGCTAATTAGCTCTAAGGACTGTAATGAAAAGTATATTGGACAAACTAGACGATCAGTTCAAAATAGATTCAAGGAGCATATGGCTCATCTCAAATGTGGTAGGATAAGTCCAGTGTTGCCCAAAATGCGTTTGAAAAAAGACATAGAAAATAGATAGTAGCAATTTAAGATTAATTAGGAATGTAACAACATACTAGTCCGCTCTACAGTCGGATGCATTGCCACCTAACAATAGTTCACGTATAAAGAGGATACATTTTTAGCATAAGGTTAGTTTTAATCGTCTCCAGATGATGCCAATTTGGTTGACGAAACGCGCATCGATAGTATATGCTGTTTTGATGCTTTGCAAAAAATCATAATGTCCCATCACCTCTCATCACGATATCAGAGAAAAATATTGACTACTCAGCAACTGGAAATGCCCAGTTACAGAAATGACAATGAGTTTATCAACGTTTGAAAGGACACAATACACAATAAATTTTACGTTAAAAATGTCACGCAAATTTAATTAAAGAGACTATAGATTTCATTGAGAGATATTGTCTAACTAAATAGTAGATCTACTTTAAGCAGTTTTCACAGCTTGCCGATCAAATATGTACAGAAGAAGCTTTTAACAGTTTGTTTAATTTTAATATTCTGGAAAATCTGTTGCGTTTAATGACTAAAGGCCACATAAAACCGTTTTTGTTGGCAACTAATTCCACGGCAGTTTTGCAAGTTCATTAATAACAGTATTCAGAATGCGAGAGCAATTATTTCGTCCCTCTCTTCATCAAACAAGGTCCGCACCATTTGTCACAGTTTCATTTCATAGCTCTGTATATATATGATACGCATCCATAAAATGTAAACACGTGACGTTAATCTCTACTTATTTTATTAGTGACTTAATCGACACCGCATAACGTCGACGTCGAAGGGTGCATATTATGGCAAAAATACCTTCAATTTCGGGTAGGGCTAACGTCTATCAGGGTGTCTCCATCTCTGTTTTACCGAGCAGAGCAGCGAGCGACGTAAAGCTATAAGAAGATTGATGAGTCCCGCGGCTCGTATTAATGGTTACGCCATCTGTGCCTCTCGTCATATTACACGGTTATAAATTGATACGAAACAAAAATATTAATACACACTTTCAGATGCGTTTTCGATAGAATTATGGTTATTTTATTTTATAACGCCGTTTAAAAATACATAAATCTTTCAGGTCGAGAAAAAGTACTTTTTAGAGTCTTGGTGAAAGTATAATCTTTTTTTAATAGCCTAAACGCTTTAGTCATCTCTTGTTGTTAAGTATTTTCCTGACACTGGAAACTCTTGAAAAAAAAAACAATATTTAGTGATGCAATGGTTGTAAAAACAGCTTCAGGGTTTTTAATATCAATTAATTGTTACAAATTTAATTTATCTTGCCTTATAGGCGATCGCAATTGAAGGGTTTTTTATCAAAAACAACCAATGTCATATTTACTTAAATTTTAGTTGTCGGTACTATCTGATGCAACAATATCATTGTCATGTGTTCAAAAATTATTGTGATAAAATCTACCATATTCAGTGCAATATAATGATATGAAAATATAACGTTTTAGCATAAGCAGCCCATGAACTGATAGGAACAGTTCCGATAAAATAAAAAATATTATAGTTTTGGACACTTTTTAAAAAAAACAGAAAGCATCCCGTTTTACTAAAAGTTTTATGTCACAGAATCTACCACCAATATTGATCTTGACGAAGGCGATAACAGCGATGGTTGCGAATAGATAAGAATATAATATATTTAGATACTTTTGATTATAAATAAAATTTAGCCGCTTTTTTAAAAACTAAAAAGTTTTATGTTGCAAAATCCACCGCCAATATCGATTTTGACGAAGAAGATAAGTTTGTTTTTATTAATTCACATTTCGCGCATATTTGATTTCAAGATAAACATATAAAACAACATAACGATATGACAACCCACAACGCTGTAAGTAGAAAACGGCAACAAATTTGTGTATCCTGTAACTGTCAATTCCTGGGCCTCGTTATCATCATGATTATTAGCGCCCACGTAGCTCAATGGTATTGTACACGTTACGCGCTATTTTTTCCAGTTCTTGATTTAAGTTATGAGCCGAGCCATAGCCTTCTTTACGTCCAAGAAGGCTGTGGCCGAACCGAGATGCGAGCCTTATTAATTTCTATATATTCCGTTTCGCTGTATCTTTATCGCTTGTCCGCGTTAGAAATTTATATGTCTGTTTGCAATTATTGACTGTCTTTAAACTGCTCAACTATACAGTCAGTCTGTTTTTATTTTGTAATGAAATCATCATATTATTTATACTAGAAGTTGAACATTCTTTTGTTTCGTTACTTAGTGTCTCCATTGTAAACAGTCTAGTCAGTTGTGTTTATACATAGTAAGGACCCAAGAATAGTAAACTGAGAAGGATAGTTTATAAGCGCTATTTTATCGGCGAGGGGGCGTGGCTATGATGACGTAGACGACTGGCCAGAATTTGAATTCAGAGTAATATACATAGGCTAATAAACTGCAATTTTTGGCTTACACACTGCAGCAGAAGGATGTTAACATAATATAAAAATCAAAGGTAATAAGTGATGAATATTATAAAAATATGAGCCCGAATATAAATATTATTGTTTAAAACACGTATATAGGTGTAAGGAATAATCAGTTTAAATATATCGTGGGATCTGGTAAATCTGAAAGTCGGGGAATTTTGTAATTGTTAAAGTTTCAGGAAAACACTAAAAGTTCATAAAAGTCAGAACTACTCATATTTTACAAATTTGGTGAAAATATTAGTCGATAAAGACCTGATAAAATTAGGGAGACGACCATTATTCGTAGCAAATTGATTTGTACTTTGTAATACCGACTTTTTTTAAATTTAGTTACTTGTAAAATCACAACTAAAATATTTATCACCCTTGGTAAGCTTTGCATTTAAAGGCAATAATGATATTTCTTTGGCAAAATTATGTTAAACTTTATAGTATGGAAAAATATCTGTTTAGTCAGATGAGAAATAAATTGGTCCCCCACCACAGCTAATAAGAAAGGTAACTAAAAAAAAAGCAAATATTTTTTAAAATTATTTATTAAACTAATTAGAAACAAATAAAATAATAAAATGTTCTTTAATTAACAATCTTTTTCATTTTTTTACGTGTTCTGTGGTTTTCATCGTTGGACCTTTTTCTTTTTAAATTCGATGCTCTCTCTGTTATTTGAAGATTTCTGTACTTCATTCTCATAATTGTTTTTAATTTGCAAAAGTCGTAAATTAAATTAAACGGCATTTTTTCTTTTTTTGCTATTTTTAGAGCTAATTTTTTCACAACTTTAACATTCTTTCTGTAAGATTGGCCGTGGAATTTTACAAAGTAATCATTCCATCGCAATACTGTTTTCTTTAAAATTTTCTTTAAAGGCAAACCTACAAATTAAAATTATTTGTACCTAAATATACACCAACCAAAACTTTTGTGAGGTAAGTACCTATTTAAAATTTATCATCTTACCAAACAGATCATTTTGCAGATCCTTTTCATAATCATTTTGTGTAAAATCACACTTGAACTGGGATTAAATTTATCTGCACGTTTACAGTAATTAATCCATTCTTTAAGCATAGTCCTAGAGACAAAATCTTTTTCTTTCGGGAAAGAATGATAAACAATTTTTGTATCGCCGCCTTTTTGTAACCACACTCCTATTATTGCATCCATACATCGCACATCTATAGCCAGGCATAATTTTAATCTAGAGTCTCTGAAATAATTAATTACTTTTATACACATATCCATGAAGTTTAAGGCAAAATAAAATAACTTACAATAAACAGCAGAAAATACCTAAACACAAACTTACAGTTGATTTATTTTAGTTGCTTATTTTAAAGTCTTATTAATTTTATAGTCTATTTAAAACAAAGAACACTTAAAATTAGTTTTAAAACACAGTAAACACATGCAGAATCACAAAGTAGAGTTAATTTTGTCTTTAAAAGTTCTAAAACACGGCTAAACAGTAGTAAACACACATACAAGCAAGCATAAACAAAGCCGGTACGCCAGACGGTGACGTCACCAACTAGATCGCAAGCCGATTGGAGAGCCAACATACAGTCTTATGGCAAAGTTTACAGAATAAATAATTCTGTAAACTTTGCTTATGGGTATAAACTATCCTTCTTAGTTTACTATTCTTGGTAAGGACCATCCCTAGGAATTGCTTAGTATCATCACCAGCACTGTCAAACCTCTGTTTAAACCGTTTTCCTCTATGAAGTACCGCCCTCCCGCCTTGGTACTATAGTCTACTGTTTTTTCATAATATGTCGTACCTTATTTAGTTTTATTTCCATTCCAGAGCATTACTTAAGAGCGAACTATAATGAAACTGTTTTAAAGATGACAAAAGATGATATTATTAGACACTATAATCTGTAATACCTCACGTGAAAAGAAAACTATAACTTTCTTTTGCGGAGCGGTAACCGATTACGAGTACGAAAATTTTATTATTTTCTTTTATTATAGTTATATATAGTTTTATTTTATTTTCAAATTGGAATACAGGTTTTTTTATATCTGTGTTTTTATTTACTGAAAATAATCGGAAAATTTCGTTTGAATTAAAAAAAAAATAAATTTTGAATAATCTGCAGCTTTTTACCGGTTTTTAGTGGTGCCATCTACCGCGCGTCAAAAAAACTCTGGCAGCCACGGTTATTGTTGAAAAATTTCAAACATATTTATCAGAATAAAATAGAATATAAAGTACACTGAACTTGAATATTGAGGTAAATGCTATCAATAGGGGGAAATCTTCTAAACGTGACTTTAATAAAGACATTTATATACATCGGATTTGTGGCTGTGATTTAATCAATACACTGTATTGCTTCCCTTCTATTATATTTAACAAAGATGGGTTCTGGACCGTATCAGATGTTAAAAATTTTACACATTTGAATAATTAAATAAAAAAGATGAAATTTCAGAAAAGACACCTTCACAATAAAACCGAACTAGCTTTGTTAGAATTAGTAAATAGATGGACCAACTGTACACGGCCTATTATTTGAAAATTCAGCGATATAACGAAAATATTGAAAAAATAGATATTTTGTTTTGTCTAAAATGGTAAATTGTAAAAAATTTTGGTGTATTTGAATTAATTTTACGTGGCTATAATGATGAAATATATACAGCATAATAGAAAAGTACCCACTAACATAGGAAAAATTTTTATTATTTGATTTAAAAAAAAAATCGAGTAGGACAATGCTTTGTTATGAGACTTTATAATGTTTATTTTAATTTATTTAGTCATCTCTATTTTGAAATATATTGTAAATAAACAATTGTTTATTGTATATTGTGAGTTGTTCCATCAACCCTTCTCTCGAATCGATATCACTAATTAATGAATTTCATTAATTATATTAGCAAATTTAATTTGAAGCTTTTATCTTCCAACATTCGCCTGCTGGCCATCCTATTTATAAATACACAAATACAAATAAGATATTATCTATAATTATTTGTTTGGGACATTTTATGTTTTCTCAAATTCTCACACCTTGTTTGAGTATTAAACAAAAACAATAAACGTTTATAATTTTTTCATAAAAAATTGAAAGAAGTTCAGTTTTTGCTGTCCCTGTGAATTGTATATGTTAAGAAGCAATTTATTGAAAACTTGATTAAAATGTATCCTCGTATGCGATGTAGTATTTTCTGTGCTGGATTATTTTGTGTTGAGTATGAAGTAAAGAAATAATATTTGTCTAATTTTATACGGACCCCTTCTGTGTAAACATAAAGACTATATATCAATAACTTTATTATGCATGAATACATCTTATAGAGAGCAGAGATTAAACTGTTGAGGTTAATCAATTTCATGCCGAAGCGTACTACCACATCTGTTGGATAATTCATAAAAAACAAACATTAAGCACCCGAAAGAATATAGGTTATTTAACCATCTCATTTTATTTTCATAATGTACACTGTTCCCAACTTACTGTAGACAAAATGCGAACTGAAATGGCACATTAGCACCGTAATATGAAATCAGTAGCGTAGTTAATACTACCTTATGATGATATAAAAATATCATTAAAATTTAGGAAATATTCAAATCCTTGATGTTTCTTAGAACAAATCCTAATGTTACGGAAGATGACGTACTTGTTGCGTTAATGTGTTCAACAAATGTTAATTTTGGATCAAAAAGGACGCCAAGCTCTTTTACATTATTAGGTCTAATTAAAGGTTTATTGGATATTTTATAGTCACATAGGCAAACATTTTGCTTTCTTGAATGAGACACAATATTGTATTTACTGATATTCAAAAATAGGTTGTTTTCGATACACCAATTATTTATATGGTTTAAATTAGTTTGTAAATGTTCGCAATCAGCCAGTGACTTTATTTGACAAAATATTTTTAAATCGTCAGCGTACAAAAGATACCTTTAGCATCAATATCGTTTATAAATATAATGAAAAACAGGGGTCTAAGAATGGAACCCTGAGGTATACCGAATATTTGCAAAAGTTTTCTGATTTATGACCTCTAACTTGAACACATTACCAGTGGTCAGTTAAGTAGGATGCTACCAGGTTTAAGAAGTCCAGTGATATACTAAAATGTTGAAGTTTGTGTAATAAAATTTTATGAACCAATTTTCAAAAGCCTTAGAGAAGTCAGTGTAGATGACATCTACCTGCCCTCTCTGATCTAAGACCTCACTGATAAACTGTGTTTTGATAACCACATTAGTTATTGTTGATCTTCCAGGTAATAAACACTTGCTAACATGAACAAATAAGTGAGCATATAAAACAGATTCTAGTATTTTACCAAAAATGTAATAAATTAATATTAAAGACGATGAAATATCTTACAATAGGCGTAAGGTCAAAAGTTAATATGGTAACATACATATAAGCCACTAGACCAACCATAAAAAAAACTTCGAAATGTTGCCTTCAGATACAGTGGCGGTTGGTGAAATTTGGGGTGTCATATCTTATTATTGGAGCATGGTACTCAGCCATACTTTAAGGCACAACTAATAAAACTAAATGAAGAAGTTTTGCGAAAAAGAAACTATTGAAATTTGTGAAAAAAGTTTGAAATTTGTTGACATATTTTCCACCTGATTCTGAAACATAAATTTCCAACTTTTTTTTTGAAAATTTCATTCTCGATTTTTTCTGTAAAACTTCTTAATTTAATCTTGATAATTATACCTTAAAGTATCTCTTGGGTTCTATCTTCCAATACTAAGATATGACATAACCTATATTTCACCAGCTGACACTGTTCAGACAATACAATTTAAAACAATAATTATTTTTGTAATAGCAAGTTATTATCAAATTCTAAAAATATGTTATACCTCAACTTTATATGTCTTGTCTTTCATACTAGCCTGGCCTTCTCCACGTATAGTATGCAATTCATCATAATATTGCATTTTTTGAAGATACAGAAATTTCTCCATTCCGTATGATTTTACTTTCTTTGCAGATGTCAAATATGTCACTCATACAACCAGTTCCTATATTTTATGTTATACATATATTGATATACTGATAAACTAGTGAACTAAATATCAGTTTAAATCAAAACCCAGTAAAGCTAAAAATTTTCTTAATTATCTACAAACAATCCAAACACAGTCAAAGCTGTTCTATAGAAAGAAACCAGGTTATAAACTATGTCAACAACTTGAGGTTGGTTAGCCACAAACAAATTGACATGTGTAATTTAATTTCACAGATCGTAACTGCTATTGGTGGATACTAAATCGGTTTTTCATATTAATTCATTAAATCAGTAATATAGTTTTTCTAATGTGTTGAACATTGTACATAATCAAACATGTTCTGTGTATATTAAATTATTCCTACAAAGGAGAAATAAATAAAATTCTACGAGAATGTTGCCTTTATAGACATATGCGTTATGGATCAAGTTCCAGCGGAATGTATAGGCAACCGGTGTGTCATGACAGTAGTACGTAGGTTGCATAATTATGTGACTTCACAACTAATCCAAGTCCATTGCAATACATATTGATTGATAAGCGTGGCCAAGGTCATTAATCCTACAGAGACGTACTGGCTATGCATCATATCATAATACTTGAATAAGTACAATAATAAAAACAAAAATATTTTATATATCGTGATGTATGTTTTTGTACTATTTCGTTCGCTTTAAATTCTTTTTTATGTATTTCTTTATATTTTGTAATCTTAGTGCTGCACATTATTATTAAACTGTTGTATATCTAAGTGATAACTAATAATAAATAAATAAATAAATAAATAAAATAAATGGAAATAAATTTTATTAGTAATGTTACACTTTATAAAAATATGTACAAAACTCACATTCTTAAGCATATTTATGAAGTAGCTTTATCACAAACTGGAGCACTTCTATAATAACTGTGTAGCATCAGGTATTTTTCTACAGTTGTCTCAGTAAGCGATGTTCGCTGTCGTGAAAAAATATGTTTGTATTTTGAAAAAGACCGTTCGACACCTACGGAAGTAATACAGGCATAAGTAAAACACTCTGTGAACTCACTTAACGCAGCTGTAGATACACCATCACAAATTTGTCTTAATTTGGTGAAATCAGGATCTTTTCGTAATACACTCTCGATTTTTTTCAATAACGGGCTTATTTTTTGCGTCATTTATAGTCTGTAGCTGTATATTTACGTCGTTCACTATTTGCAGCAATTTCACTAAGGACAATGAAGTATTTTGCAATTTTTCTATTGCGTCGTGTAGTCCTCTATAATTGTTATAAATAGTTTTTAAATCTGTTTCAAGGGAAACATCTTGAAAGCTTGTCTGGCTTTTCTTAATAGCTGCAGCCTCGTTAGGGTTGAACTGTAGTATCACAACTTTTATTTGTTGAAAATATTCAGCATACTAAAAGGCTGCCTTCAACCACGTTCCCCAACTTGTAAGAATCGGCTCTGGTGGTTCCGGAATACCAGGACACAGTGTGTGAAATGCTCGAAGCCGTTTAGGAGATTTAAGAAATACTTTTTTGTATTTGCTATTAATACATCTACCTCTGGGAAACGTTTTCGAATCGTTTCTGCTACAAGATGGAACGCATGCACTTTACACGTAACATGTAAAAACCTACAATCGTCTCTTTGAAGAAAACGGCCCACCAAACGCATTGTCGCAGCACCGTCGGTCACAAACATCAACACTTGACTTGTTGACAGTTCAAATTTTTTAAAAGTCTCCAACACCACCCGCGTAATTGTTTCGCCAGTACACGCAGTTAGTCTTTTGCTAGCTAGTAAAAGTGGAAATGTTGGTTTAACAGGGTCGAGTACACGTACTATAACATTTAAAATAGAATTTTTTTTACAATCTGTCGTCTCGTCAACACATAACCACAGCCGTGTATTTTTTAATGCACATTTAATCCTATTTACAATGTCCTCACGAACACTTGACATATATCTACATAACGATGAACGACTTGGTAAATTCACCTGGGTATTGTATTTATTCCAGAACTCCCGAAATGTTGGTTTTTCCAATATGCGCAGGGAAATATCACAGGCAATCAGCATTAACAGTAAATCAAACATAAACTGAGGTTCCAAAAAAGACACGCCATTTTTTTTATTTTTATGCCGGTTACTATTGACATGAATTTTGCAGCCGTATTTATTCCAGCACATTGTCATGATCACAAACTTTACAAATTATTTTACAGCCATCATAGAATAAATCCGGAAATTTACCGATAAATTTATTCACTTTATCAGCGTACGGTCGTTTTCTACGCTTTACGCTCGACATTATTTATTATTTATTAGTACTCTATGCATCGACCGACAGATAACAACTGAAGTGTGTCATGTCATAGTCATCGTAAACAAACGCGCGATGGCATTGATATTGCGCCCGATCCTGAATCTACCATCGCTTGGCCAGGCTTACCTGACTGACTGTTTACTGGCTAGATAGATTACTATTAATGTTTTGATATCCAAGAGTCACCATGAATGGTTATACAAATGCTGACATGGCTTATACTAATTTGATATAGGTCTTGCTAATGGTAATACATTACAAGCAAAGTATCTTTATGGCGTAGAAAATGCCCAATCATCAAACATTCGGGAATATGAACCATCGCGTTTCGTCGTCATCGGGAAATTTGTAGGTACATTTGCAAAAACCATTGTTCTAGGAGACCCATCACAGTTGTTATGACACCGAAGCTAGAGGAAGCTGTGCTTCATGAAAATGTATTAAGTTAATTATTCCACACAATAAGTAAATAGGGTAACTTAAAATTACAATAAATGCTCAAAATGGGTTCGATTTGTAGCTCGACAATGTGCCAGCCGTTTGTAAAAACGCCTTAAGCAATTATCCAGGGTTGAGTGGTTATGTGCTCCATCTCGACACTTTTTCGAGTTTTTGAATCCTCAAAATTTTCTTGGATGTTCCCATACACCTTACTTTTCAGATGTCCCCACAAAAATAAATCAAGGGGCGTAAGATCGGAAGATTAATTATGCCATTCTATGGATTTATCGACCCATCTATCGGGAAACGCCTTATTTAAATGTCACTTGATGGGATTCAAGGGAGGATGGGGGAGAAATCGTCTTGCAGAAACTACACCCGTTTTTAATCAAATTATTCCCACTGGGATTATACCAGCACATGCATGTATCACGTTGCTTTTGTATGAGTTCCAGATATACGGAAATAATAATACTTAAAACTTTACTGAACTTTAAAAAACCACATTGCATATAAGGGTGTCTTAAGATTAATTAGTCTTATATAAAGGTAGTGCTGGCTACAAATAATAATATGTCATTAAGATCAAATATATTTGAAAGCAAATAGACCTTTTCATCTAGCTTTGAAGGAATTCAATGAACTTTTTTATTAACTCTTTTGCCTTCAAGTAATATTTGTATTTATTACGGACATTTCAAAACTGTTTTTAAGTTCAATAAAACTTTCATAAAACTTTGTAACAACCCGCTGTTTTTAAAATGTTACTTGGGCACCGTTGCTTTAATATAATTTGCATATTTTATGATGAAAATTATTTTATGCAAGTATTTCTATTTAAAAATATCCTCAAAAACTTTTAGGGCAATATTAAAACAATCTGCCCTCATAGGTCCAGTAGCTTTGCTCAAAGTTGCCTCTATAATAGTTACGCCAATGATAAAATATATCGCTGTTGAACTTTGCACCATTTGTTTGTAGTTGTTAAAGTAGCCCCGTCTAACCTGCGGCAGTCGAACCTATGAATAATAAGTGATTGGTTGGCAGGACTGCGCCGCCCCCTGATTTATTATTTATTGTTAATTAATACTTAGAGAAAAGGGGGTCATGATGAATGCGTTATTAGGGTGGTCTTCGTTTTCGTATACACACTAACAAACTGTATAATTGCGAATTCCAAATGGGATGGTACAGAGAAGTTTTGGTTGTGATTAATGCATTGCTATGAGAAATTACACTAAGTTAACGTTGATTCGAGTAATTACGGAGAAGTCGTAGAAAGTTAATCAGCGTTTTTTTCTGTAATAAAAGGAGAAATTCCAAAAGTTCTCAAATTTTCGGTAGCAATTTTTTGTGAACCGATATTATAACAATTAGATAACGTTAAATTACGGAAATAATCGGTCACTTCAGCAATGAATAGTTTCATTCGGAAAAAAATCTCGTAAAGCTAATTTTCCAAGATGTGCTTGTCTTTGGAAATGTTGTTGTTAATTTGCTATTATTAAAAAAAAATTTCCATATCATGTTCAGTACTTTAACAGAAAATTAATATTATTTAAACATTTCAAACTGATAATCTTAATATTACTGTTATTCTTTATAATGGTTAGTATTAGGTATATGGATATACCTAATACTAATTATAATTTTTTTTCCATATAAGAGATAACACGTTAAAACGTTAATACAGTTTTTTTAAATCAGTCTGCTCTATACTCTACTTAAAGTTTAAACGTAATGGTTGTTAGTTCTTTTGAATAGGAATATACCTTTGATAAAACATTTCCCTAACAGACTTTGTATTGGATTTTATTAAAAAGCGCGACCTGAATATTTCATTCGCAGAGTGAAAATGCTAAACTAAGCAAAAGCCCCGGACAGACTGATGAGGTTATAAAGTTATAAGGACATCTTTGTCAAATAAACAATGACTTAATGTAATTTAATTTTTTACCACAAGCAGGCTTTTATTTAAAGCCGCAGTTAAAGTCAGGCTTAGAGGTGCAGAGTGCTTTGGCGATAAAGAAAAATGACGCACGTTGTTTGTTCCGGTGCCGAATCCGTCGTTTATCTCTTCCACCGTCCTAGACACAGTATTTGTCACCTCCAGAAGATATCTTTATTTGCGACACGCTGTGTTAACAGCGGTTGTCTCGATCTCGGGTTTTATCGGCGCGAAACTTTCTTCTAAACTAAAACTGATGAGATTTGTGGAAAACTTATAGCCCGTACAGGATCCTCGGAAATATTACAGACCAAACCAAAATCAGTATGTTATTTAAAATAGAAAGATTATTTAATTATGGATAGATATCGATGAGTATATATAAAAATTTCACGCGAGAAATAACATTGTATTGGAGATTTTTAATATACGTAATTAAAAGAAAGTTGAAACAATATTTTTTAACTATTTCAAATTTGTTGATTTAAACCCCATGATTTTCATTCTGTGCACTACCTAATCAAATGTATTTGGTTCATATTGCCAATAACCCAATGGGAACTCATTGTTGTTTAAACGTTTATATAACGTTAATTAACTTTGGGAACACTTGTTGTTTAAACGTTTATATAACGCTAATTAACGTTACATAAACGTTTAAACAACAATGTGTTCCCATTAGGAATTGTCTGACATATAAATCTTCGCCAGCTTAAGATTTTGAGCAAGGTCGAACTAAAACTTAAATGGTTCAGGAATTACCGTTAACCGATTACCGTTTTAAAATATTCGTGCGTAGTGTCTCAGGAAGTTTGAACACATCGAAAATGTGATTGGAGGAAGAAATTGGCTCAAATTACATATTCCATTACATTCATGTTAGACCATATAGTGCAACATTTGCCTACCTTCGAGATCGTGGTCTCGTAAAATACCTGATTTATATCCTGCAAAAGTTACGTGCTAAAATTGTTGCCACCCTACAGCATGTGACTCCTGACATGCTTTTAAATGTTAGGAACGAATTTTATCACCGATTAGAGTATTGCCAGGCGCAACAGGGTGATATTTTTGAGCCCCTTATAAAGTAACATTTAGAAATGTTTCATTCGCATCGCATGACTTAAAGATGAATAATTTATTGGCTACTACTGTCTCCGCTACTAATTACGCATACCAATGGTCGTGCTCGCAACTTCGTTGTTTTTGAGGGGTTTAGGTTAGGTTTGTTGTGAGTGGGTCTCAGTAGACCCTCCACTGCCGGGTTTAGGAGAATTTACCCCGGGTGGCCAAATCACTATCTCTGCCTTTGTTTTTCTTATAGTTTTAAATAAAGAGAATATTTGCAAATCCCTAGAATTTTCCTAAACGCCTAATATCTGTACAATAAACTGTGTGGAAAGAAGGGATATGATGGGGCGTGCCCTCTTTACTCCACAAACGCAACGTACAATGAGGCAACATTGATGCATAATTCTCTTTCAGTCCCATGCATGACTTTGCTATTTTTATCCTTTATGCACACACACAAAGCAGGCACTCAAATTAAACATTTTCCAATACTGTATGAGTATACGTACATTATATTAATACTCGATTTCCGGCCTTGTAATTGGAATGTAAATTCTGTTAGGCACGTGTATTTAAATAAAATAAAAATAAAATGTTAAATTCATAATTTGTTTTTATTTTGCTACGAACATGGTTTCAGTTTCCCATCCCCAAATCTAAAAACAAGTTTTTCCCACATACGGTGTGCTTCCCAAATTATTTAAAAAAAATCGAGTAGGTATATTATACTTTAGTATGCCATGCTATCTTTCATTTTTGAATAGGCATACTATTTTTATTTACAACTTCTTATATTTTTAAGAACTAACCTTTTTACAGTAACTATTTTCTCATCAAATTGGTAGCCACACCGATAAAAATGTGTCGTAATATTTTTTCTCTTATGAGATTCTATAGTGTACTATAAATGACATTTCTTGAACCCTGTTATTTTCCCAAAGTCTATCGCTATCTAAACCACTAGATCTCAACTTAGACACGATGTATTGCAACCAATAAACTTTACAAACTGTTTTGTTTTTTTTTTCATTCTCTATCAGTAAGCAAATGTGTTGACAAGGCACTGAAATCGTTTACAAGTAACTATTGTCACGAAAAAAAGTGATAAAACTAGAACACATTTTTCATTTTGGTTTGGAATGCGAAGATTAAATTGGATTGGAACCCTACTGGGAGCAGATTTTATTACTGTGAATGAGAATATCACAATTCACTTTGATGGATAATCTCCTCTTTATGCATAAATATCATAAATATATTGTGCTTTTGTAAATACCCTCTTATATCAGTTTAAATTTTAATTTTCCTTTTATCCTTCTATCTTGAAAAATAATGTCTCCTTTAAAAGACGTTATTTAACGAAATAAAATATATCGTAAATCTAAGAAATGCACTTTCTCCAGGGAATGACCCGTCAGGACAACCTAGGTACTTTCGTAAATCAATAGTCTTCAAGAAGACTGTTCAATCCAAGTCCTAATGATATATAAAACTTAATGCACTTTTCTTGCCTTGTGCAATCTAAACTATACTGAACAGCAAACATCAATAGTTATTATCGAAGAAATAAATTTATATTTATCAAAGTATGTCTCTGCGTAAAATTGTACGATCCCTGTTGGTATCTCCCCCTTGAATATAATATCAATTAAATCCCTCTTTTCTCGTTAACTCGCTATTTAAACTTTTCTCTATAAGAACCGTAAAAACAGAATGCCGCTTTTATTGATTTTGCCCTTTCATGCGCCATCAGTTCATATAATGCCATTAAATGGCATTCTATTCATCAGTCTGTTGATTTATTGAGCGATAATACTAATAATAGTAAAAGTTACTACTGTGCTATAATATCAGAATGACTTGAGCGGATGAGTATATGCATTAGTTCAGTATTACTGCCTGCCAAGTTAAAAGCAAACTGATAAGCGTCATTTCTTTAACGCGTTTAATCATCTAATGTAAAATATTTGTATACATACATTAAACGTGATTTAATATATTTATGATTGTGTGTCGCAGATAGAGATTATCTTTTTACTTTCAACGTCAATTGAAATGAAATCAGTCTTTTCACGTGAATTAATAACGACTATATTAAACATGCATAAAACTATACAGCGAGCGCTGTTTCAAGCCGAACATGCTTTAAAAGGAAAGCAAATAACGACACTTCTAGTGAGAACCGTCATCAGTACTCCACATAAGAAATCTACACGTACATCATTTGCTTTTCTTTTACGCTTGTTCGAGTTGAATCAGCGCTCGCTGTAAATATTAGCCCCTCAGATATAATAGTTATAGTTAGTTATTAGTATTGTTTTACCATGCAACAACCATGGGAATAATTCTGATTAGACATGCCAATAATCGTTGTCCCTGTTTAATCACGTACAAGTTCTTTCCGTCAACGATGATGGTTTTAAAACACATAACTTTCTACCGAAATGAAATTTGATTTTAAACTTAGAAATGGAAAGCTAAATAAGTTATATTGGTATTCTGAACATTGTCGTTACATAAAAGTGCTTTTCGAAGTGACCATCGTCTTTTCTAATGCATTGCTCCAGACAATCCTGGAAACTGCACTTAACGTTATGAAGCACGTTAGCCGGGATTTCATAAATTTCCTGTCGTATAGCGTCTCTTAGAGCTGTGCGTGAGTTACGACGGAATACTTTCTCTTTAAGGTACCCTCAAAGAAAAAAGTCCACAGCAGACAAGTCAGGAGATCTTGGGGGCCAGATGTCTCCATTTCGCGAAATGATTTGTCGTGGAAATATTTCGCGTAGTTAGAACCATATTTCCAGTATTCTTTGACGTAGCTGGGGAGCAAGAAATGTTCTAAGCTAATCAGTACATCTTTCTTAATTTACAGTTACGGGCCGATCTGAGCGAATTTAATCCAAATAAAGTCCAGTAATACCAAGAACATCTAAACAACACCAAACGACCATCTTTGGACTGCGGAGTGATCGATCATGAAACTTATTTGGGTCAGTATCCCACCAGTAGCAGAAGTTTTGCTTGTTGATAAGTCCCCTTAAATAAAGACATCAATAAATTGTTTAATAACAAAGGGTTCTGATTCATTGTCGCTAAATGTTATCGACAGAAGTGTAATGTGGCTGTCTCTCTCGAACGTTTAATTCTTGTAGCTTGTAGTAATGGAATTTTAGATCAAAATGGAAAATCCACCACATCCTTGTTGCTGACATATTTAACGTCAGAGCATGTTGTCAACTGATCTTTGCAGACTTCGTTCCAGTGCGATTCTTGCACGCTCTATATTTTCTGGTGTACGCATTGTTTTTATTGGTTCTCTTTATTTGCATAATCTGCATAGATCCAATTTTTACACCATAGTTTAACCCAGTTTATTACTGTCTTTCGTGTTGGTACTGGTCCTCTTCTAAGATGATCTGCAAGCCTCTGTCAACGTTGACTATCGACTCATTAATTATAAAGCATTAGACCGCGAAAACATGTTGCTCAGTGGACCAGCGCTCCATATTAAAATAAATCTAAGACTAAAAAGAAAACAGCCTACTAAAAGCTATCAATATTCACAGAAAGACAATGGATTTTTTTCACAATTGTATTTAAAAAATAATTATAAGTACATTATAAAAATGTGCAGCATTAAACTTGTTTAAGACATTAAAATACCATACAGATGTAGGATTTATTAATTTACTCTATTAATAACAGTATGATTATTTACTGTTATTTAAGTATGAAAAAAATCAAGTATGGACTGTTTTTCGATTAATAAACGTGTAAATCGTAGGTCATATTACTACAGAGCCGTCGAAACTGATAATCGCTTAAAAAAGCGTATGTATTTACCACATATTCATCAAAACTGGCTTTTAACCACTCGGCACCGGCAGAGCACGTCTTTTCTATTTACTTCCGTTCCTGAGAATGTAAAGAAGATTTGATTCATGATTTTTTATAACGAAAATCGTGTTTGAAGGCTCTTTTTGTATTTCTATTTCTTGTCCTTTCAGAAGTTTCAAAACATTATATCTATTCCGATACTTATTCCTATTAACGTCACTGTCTTCTTCGATATTATTTACATCTATTTCTCTTTCAACCATTTTAACTTGGACTTCTTTATCAATCGCATAATATCTAGTCGTGATTCGCCCATATTAGTTATCACTATTTGTGATTTATATTATCTAAAATAACGTAATTATTTTAGACCAATAAATTATAGCTGGAAAGGTTTCTTTGGGTAAAAGGTCCAATGCTTAGAAAAACTAGTTTTTCAACTTGCCGACGTTTTGGTAAATTTATTACCTTCTTCAGGGCCATTAAAATTTAGTTTACAGCGTACTGTATGAAAACACATCAGATTGCAAGTAAATGTAGATACAAATTTTGTCCATGGCTTTTATAGCTGGTCATTACATGTTTTTATATAAAAATATGTGTATCAACGCCGTTGTGTTATATAACAACGACGTAAATTTTTTTAAAAAAAAGGTAACCCTGTTATTTATGAGACGTCGAGGCCCAATCCTTTACCGACATCAAATTACTATGCTGATTTTAGCACCCTGAACAATATATCTTATTTTTGACGAAGTTCACTAGAATGGATTTATATTTCATTCATGAAAGTATTTGTAACTAGTAAAAATCATCATAAGAGAACGTTTTTTATATCGTTCTGAGAAGCTAAGGAGTCCACTTAAATAACTTAAAATTTTCTTTGATATTATTCCTTCTGAAATAAAATCATTTTTATACTCGTCATTTTGGAAAGATAATAATTAACAATTTATTTTCACAAGGTAATAGCCATGATATACGGTTTTGAAAATTATTTTACAGAATAACTTCTGTGTTATCAAAGATTACAAAAATACTTTTTTATTATAAAGTCGTAGAGTTTCAGAAAGCAACAATTATTAGATTAATCGGTAGTACATTTTTATTTTCCTTAGAAATAAGCAATACCTGACTCCTACGCCTCTGGTTAAAGTGGGAAAACGAAAATTATCAAAAACAAAGCAATTGTTAAGAAATATAGACTTACTAAGTTACAGTAAAATAACTTAACCGTACACCCTGTATATCGGAAATAATTGAATCGTTTTTTACAGAAAGGGACTAAGTAACAGTTTTTGGAATTTTGAGTTAGACATGTATGCGAAAACCTATCGTCTTAATGTATGAAATTCTTTATATTTCTCCTGAAACACTGAAACCGACAGTTCTAAGGTCGAACAGACTTTCATTATCTGTTTCAAAGTTTCATTGTTTTAAACATGAATCAACAAAATGTGGATATGTGATTGTGATCACTTCAGAGTTTATTGGTAATTTTTGTAATCATACGTTTCCCCTTAATATGCCAAAAAATACTAGTGGCTATATAAATGCCCAAGAAAAAGGCATATGATGGAAAGTACTAATCTTGGTCACAATAATTGAGTACTTATTTAAAAAAAATTATGTCATACATTGAAGAAAGTTATCTTTATTTCTATAATGAAATTTTTAGTGGCCTACGAAATTAAAAAACCTGAAATCATCAGCTATGTTACTGAAATTGAAGAACAAGAATAATAAATATAGTTTAAAAAAAACTAAAAAACACGCTTTTAAAGCACATCAAACTAAAAAGTGAAAAATAATTATTAATATAAACTGAAAATAATAATGAACGAAAAATACTAGTATTATTGTGAAAAAAGCGTGGGGTGCTTTGTGCAATATTTTTCGTATATCGAGCACCCCACGCTTTTTTCACAATAATACTAGTATTTTTCGTTCATTATTATTTTCAGTTTATATTAATAATTATTTTTCACTTTTTAGTTTGATGTGCTTTAAAAGCGTGTTTTTTAGTTTTTTTAAACTATATTTATTTTTAACTTTTTTAGTTTGATGTGCTATGAAAGCGTGTTTTTTAGTTGTTTTAAACTATATTTATATTGCTTATTGATGCTGATATTATAACATATTACGATCCAACAGATATTTCTGAAAAAAAAAAAAAAATTTATTTCAGCCGTGAGGTTCGAACTCACGCCGGATGAGTCTGTCGTTTCGCGTCGAGTGCCTTAACCCACTCGACCACCGGGCTAATTAACAATTATGGAATCTACTGACATATTAAGCCTTTGCTTTCACGCAGGGATACGTGAGGAAAGGATTGGCGATCCTGAACAGGATAATGATATAAACTTATCAAATTATTGTATTGTTACCGGTTCTTAATAAGTGTACAAAGTTTCAATTAAATCTGTCCGTTTAAAGTGGGTTAAAATCGAGTCCAAAGAGTCGGTTACAAACAAACATACAAACAAGCAAGCAAACATACAAGTGAAGCTAATAAAAGCGTGTTAAAAATTAGTTTGTAAGAGGAATTTGTAAGCATTTCTTAACTATTAAAAATATTTACTAGTTTGGCGGAACATTATATTTTATAAACTTTGCTTAATGCTGAAAGGGCTTGAGGGTAATTTCTGCTTTTTTAAATAAATTCTCTTTTGAGGAACTCTCTATGCATTATTAAACTCTCTATGCATTATTAAAATGTGTAAAAGTGACTTGTAATACACCAGGTAATGTAAAATATTTACTAGCTAATGAATTTGAAATAGTACAGTTTTTTCGTTTTTCTCAGAGACAGTAATCTATCCCCTTCTGAAATAAGTGATTCAATTGGGTTCTCAATATACGATTTTTTTCACGGATTCTCTCAATCCCCAAATTTTGAAACGCTAACGGATTACCCTGTACATAATGCACTTAACATTTACATACTTGATTATAATGATTGTTGCTGAAAGTTTTTCTTTATTTTCAGACTGTTTACACCTGCAACTGTACAGAGACTCCAAAGACCGCTACAAGCAGGGCCAAACCAAAGCTTCCCTCTCTCTCCAACACTTCCTAGGTTTAGAGACTGGTTTTACATTAGATAAGGAATCAAATACAGTAGCAATTTTATGTCAAGACGTCGTAGTAGTACTAGCGTTCGACAATCGGGAACGGCTTATGCAATGGCAGGTTAGTATCTCTTAGTTTAACATATTCACAGATACCGATGCAAATAGTTTTCTGAATTAAATCACCGTGGAATATTTTATTTTGCGGGGTATCCAGTTTCGATCTTCGTACATTTAGTAGAATTATTTAAACTAGCCAAGACAATAAAAAAAGTTCGTGGGAACATACAGCGTTAGTCGAAAATATGGAATATGGCTCTTATAGTGGATTTTTTCTATTTTTGTTTTGACTGCACTGGGTCCAGAAATCACCTGGTTTTGAGTAGTAAACTATGGAATAAAAAATAGTTGACGGCTAGTTTTCAGCTGTACACAATTTGTGTGCTTATTTTGTGCTTTTTAGGTTTTTATGGCTTATTTTCCATTAAATCAACTTAAATCAACATGTGTTCGCTTTTGGAAAGTTTATTCAAACAAAGAATATTATGCATGCGCAAAGATATTTTAGGTGTGAATTTCAATCAAAGGAGTGTGCATGGAAGCGTTGATTCAAGATTTTTAGGAACTGCTCGTACAGTAAGGACGCCGTGAATATTGAATGAGTGCTACATGCAGTTAACCAAAATCCGGAACGCTCTACCTCGAGATATGCATTTGCTCTGGACATTTCGGACAATGTTCTCGACGAATAGTTAAAAAGGATTTGTGTTTTCACCCATACAAAATTTAAGTTTTTCAAAACTTAAGGGACATGACATACTCACACTAAATCAATTTTGCTAACAGTTTCTAGACATTTTCAATAAGGACGCGAAAGTCTTGAACGAGCTGATATTGAGCGATAGATAAGGCTCATTTCCACATGGAAGGCCATGTTAATAAACAGAACCTTGATATTGAGCTGCAGAAAATCCAATGCAATTGCGTGAGAAGCCTCCCCATAAGAAGGAAAGTGACCGTTTGGTGTGAAGTATCTGCATTAGCAATAATTAGACCATACGTTTTTCAGAATAATCATCGAAGTCTCAGAGTTAATTCAGATCGCTATAGGAATATGCTGTAAAACTTGTTGACGAAGTTTCTTGACTTGAGATAAATAATCCATTTTATCAACAAGATTGACCAACAGAGCACACTGCAAGACAAATGATTATTCTGAGGGACATGTTTCCTGGCCGATTAATTTTACGTTTTGGTGATATTGCATGGCCAGCCTTAATTGAAGGGTACAGGAATAAAACAAGGAATGCCACAAAATATCGTAACTGAGACAAACCATATTGTTCACTTTATTCTTTTATAACTGCATACATTATAGTTCTAAAAAATGCAAACTTGCAAAAAAGTAGCCAGAAGTAAAACATTTTATTCTTCAATAAACATTAACTACAAAAATAAACTGTTATTAGTAAAAAAAAATAGTAATAAGAGGTCACTGCGGTTTAAACAGGGACAAAACAGGTAATGTCCTTTAGGGAACATTAATTTTTAGAAGGCTGTCCCTCATGTAGTAGCTCGCTGTAAAAAGCAAAAGCCTCAGGATTTTTACAGAATTCCTTGAGCTTCATTAAATTTAAATATTTGTCTTCTTTTATTGGGAGATGTTCTGAAACAAAGAAGCAAAATATTAAACGTATTATCATGTTTAGAAAGTAGTTATGCGTAAAAGTCCAAACGTAATAATAAAAAGCCTTACCATTGTATTTTTGTGAAGGAACCTCGACTTCATTTGCGTTGAATAAAGGAATTCCTGACATCCTTCTTGAACCTTTAACTACGAGGCTACTAAGAAAATGGCCAATGTAAGTTATATGGTAATAAACCAAACGTGGGTGTTCTTTGAAACAATATAGTTCCTTTACTTGTTGTATTGGAAAAGGACACATTCCAACAAATTTGCTATTGAGAAAGTTTGTCCACTCCTTGGACCATTCCCTGGTCTACTGCAATCATGATAAAATTTGAAGTTGGATTTTTCGTGAATTTCTTAACAAATCGTACCAATCCAGATGGTAACTCCAATCTGGTTTTTAAATTCACTAACCCCATGTTTTTATCGCACTCTAGGTACGAATGTCCTCTAACGGGGAATGTACTATGGATGAAATCCAATCTTTTTTACGTGTGTACTAAAAAATGCATGAATCGGAACATAGTACAATTTTTGTTCTGTCCCCCTGCCGAATCGCAGAATACGTGCAATTGTCTGATGCCTTGGCCAACGTGATTCATAATAAAATAGAACAAAAAAGAACAAACTTTGGCACTCCTTTTGTTAGCAAGAAATTCTGGATATGCGTAGTAGAATGATATCCCAGTAGATAGAATGTGTATATTAAAACTATATATTGATAGCTGTCGGAGGTAATAAACGTCATTTGTCGGTACACTTAGTAGATAAGCATTCTTTTGGTAGTCCATTGCAATAGCTGAAAAGTATTGGTAGTTCTTGCCTTTTGCTTCTAAGACCTCTTTCTGTCATAAAAAGTCTGCGCCTTCCTTAGATGCAGTTCATTTTCAATTTGTAGCTTCCTGATTGTCGCTTCGGAATTTTCTTGTATTTTCAGTCTGTTAATTTCAGCAGTAAATTTATCACAGATGCTGCAAGTGTCGCTGCGGGGATAACCAAAACTTATATTAAATTTTGTGTTGAAAATATTACGATACGTTTCTTACGAGACTACAATATCAGGAAATTTTTCCTTGAAAAGACGAAACATCTTTTTAATAATCAAGAGTTTTTTTGAATCGTTCAGACTGTAATGCGACAGTCTTCCTTTGAAAGATTTTATGTGATTAAAAACATGTTCATACGTCGTATTCGGGAGTTTTTTAACTAAAGACATGTGTTTTCCCCTCTGATCTTCTGGGGATACGCCTTTGTTTTTAAGAGATGTTTGTAAATGTAGCAATTTTCGTTTTGCTATTTCGTGTATGCTTAGAAATGCCTTAAAACAAATCGGTATTTTCTTTATTGTTTTGTTTTTTATAACTCTAACTCTATATGGAAAAACGCTATCATAGAATGTCGCTTCTGGCTCAGGTTTTCGATTTCTGCGTCTTTGCACCGGTGTGATTGAGATTATGGTAAACCACAAAGATAACTGTTTTGTTCATTATTAGTACGCAGATTGTTAAAATGAAGTCAAATAACTGCGCGTTCTTCTTTGTTTATCATCTCAAAACATGTTCGTCTCTTACAAAAGCATGGATTACCTTCTTCGTGAGACGTTAATCTAATTTTCTACATGACTTCCTGCATTCTGCCCATCTTTCCTCTCTTCTGTGTACTGTGCTGCACTTTATTATTTTCTGTTTCCATTTTTACACTTTAATATAACCTCTATATACTGTTATAGACGAATAACAACAACCAACTGCCACTAAATTTCAATAACCACAGAACTTCAAAATGCGACTATTGTGGACATTCCTTGTTTTATGGCTTATACGCGTGGACATTTGCCACTTTTATGAATGTTCAGCGAATCTCTTACTTTTACTTTTACCCTTCCAGTTTTAAACCTTGATATTTGGATGCGTAAAAGTGCTGAAATAATACTACAGATTACGATTACGATATATATATATATATCACAAAATTGTCTAAAATGGACAATCCTTGTTTTATTCCTGTACCCTTCAATTGAACCAGATTGTTTCCTATTGGGTTATTTCAAAACAAAGATTTACAAATATCATCCACGCATACTTCAAAAACTTAAAGATGCAATTCGTGTACAAATTGTAGACACTGAGCTTGATTTATTACAATGAAAACTAAATAAATTGATTAAATGCATTTTCAAAACTCCAAAATTTTCTCCACAATATTTATCACATATTATCACAAAATTTAAAATTGAAACAAGTATCCTCATCACAAATTCGCATTTAGTCGCACCATCTCTCGCTATCAAGATATTGGGAAACATCTAAAACTGCTTATTAAATCTTAATAAATTTATTAACTATTGATCACAACAATTGTTCAAACCGAGGTTCAAACTGTCCACAATTTACTTCATGACTGTTTATAAAAAATTTGTTGCACCATCTCTGTCAAATTAACTTTGATGGAAAATTGAGTTCTTCGTATATTAATAATAAATACTTTATTTTATTATCAAAATACTATTATTAATACTTTTTTCTTGTGCATTACAGGTGAAGCTAAGTTCACATCTCAATGACGGACCGCATTTTTTTGGTCCTCGTGTCTTCCGCCCCTCCGAAATCCAGATTACCTCCTGGTCCTGCCAGATTGCACGTTCAAGAAAGGGGTTTTTGTTTAACTACGGGGGTTCCCCCAAGGGTGGCTGGTCAGTGGCTTATTAGTAATTTAAGAAGATATGGTGTGGTTGAAGGAAGATTTTGCTTCGAGGGTGGTTCTAGGTGTATCAAAGGAGAGGGTCTGTATGTATTGCTTACTGATCAGGGTGAAGAAATTACGTCCACTTTGAAGGTTGCATCAACTGGTAATCTGCATTCGTCCAGGAGAAGGCCTGTTTCTAGAAATATGTCGGGTGGGTATAATGTAATATTATTGATTGGTGTTACTTTTAAATTAGCAAATGAAATACTAAGTCATATAAAATCTTATTTTTAGTTATGGATAGTCCACGTCGGCTACCAATGAGAGCAACTGGGGGCGTGGCTTTAGAATTAAGCGAGTCATCTTTATTATCTCGCGCTGATTCCCCATATACAGATATGGAAAGTAATTATGGCTGTGGTGATAGTATTTCCAATGATGGATGGGGCCCGCCTCCTATAGAACGCTGTATGAGTTGTATCAGCAAATTAGGTGCCATGTCTAGGTAAGTGGAGTTTCAATAATAACATTTCTTACCACATATGTATCACATATGAATATAGCCATAACTCCAGTAATGTCAATATATAGTATTATTTTCACATATATTTGTTTAGATCCTCGACCGCAACTGTAACTATTGGAGCACCATGTTGGGAACATACTTGTGATCGGCATTCAATTAGCAGTAGTTCGGATAGTAGCGGGTGGAGTCAGGCTGTTACTAAACCTCCTGCTAGACCACCAAAGCCAGGTTCAGCCTCCCCATCGCCAAAGAAGCCAGCGGCTCCTCCACCACCGTCCTATGATAACTACGACATTCCTAAAATACCATATCCAGTGGTGAGTATTGTTAAAAGTATACCAGGTATCAACGGGATTAGGCTGCTGCTTCTACATAAAAAAATATATCGATTTGAAATTTTAGGGGGTATGTAGTTTGTCTAGATGCAGAATTTAAGCACCAAAAAGCACTGGAAACAATTTCAGCTTTATTATTTTACATAGGACATTCGGTGTATTTTTACATTTTTGGAGTCTATGGAAGATCTAAGCTTAAAACATATGTCGTACTACCCTATACATACCTCTGATAATTTATGAGAAAAAGGTGGACAAAAGCGTCATTATGCATGGAAAAGCTAATGCCTAAAACGTGCTTCAGATCCTATACCTATATGTGATAATTTCTGAGAAAAGCGGTCAAAAGTGCCATTATGAACACGAATAAAATTCTATTTTGAAAGAAAACAAATAAAGGTAGACAAAATGTATTTATTTATAAAGATTACAATGAACTACGAACTACACTTATCAATATTTAAATTCAAACTTTTGAATAGACCTAACATGACAATTTTATGGTATAAAAATAAAACCAAAATAATAAATCAACAAAATAGAAGTTGTGGTAATGAAAATAAAGTTTAAAATTACTATTATATAATTATGCAAAATGTTCACTTCAGTTAATTCATTTTTCCAGCACCCTGATTACATTCACCAGCTGAACAGGAGTTATTGAATTTATGGCTATTATAATTCAATCTCTAAGACATTTTCTTTGATGTGAGCCCAGTAGATAAAATCTATTGGCGTTAAAGCAGGGATCTTGGGGGCCACCTGACAAGTCTATTCAGCGTTTGCCAAAATTTTCATTATTTATTTATTTATTACAACCATTCAGCAGATTATAGAATCCATTTACAAAACAGGTACAGATGGCAATATTCATGTACGTACACAAAAATTTAAACCAGCAGTACACTTAGATATAATACCATATGAGATAAACACACTTAGAGTGCCCGCTTTGTGTGTGTGCATAAAGGATAAAAATAGCAAAGTCATGTAAGCGACAGAAAATGACAGTTTACTTTCACGCCAAGTGGCCAAAAATTACTCAAAGAATTGCCACTGAGTTTTTTATGCATTCTAAAAACAATTATGCATCAAATAACTAGAAATTCTCGAAATAAACAGGGATACGTAGTTAGTTACAGAAATAACAACTATACCCCACAACATTTTGAAATTTACTTACCAAAACATTACCAACAGTGTCATCGGATACCTGATCTAATGAAGGGCGGGCTATCGCAGCGCATGACCTAAAGATGAATAATTTATTGGCAGTATTTGCCCCGCTACTAATTACGAATACCAATACTCCAGAGAAATAAAACTTCCTCTGCGGAATGAGGCCGAACAAGCTGAATTTTTGCAGAGACCTTCGTTTTGATGTTCCAATGAAGCACAAAAAAATCTCATATGCCTACCCTTGTGCGTCTTGAGATATCGAAGGTCAAAGGTCATGAAAATCGGTTCTTCGCGAAAATCTCGCTTCCAGTGCATCTGACGTCGTAAGAACTCATAACAAAACTTACGTAAAATAGTATTCTCTACAAAATTGTTCATATACATTTTTTTCGTACGACCAACCGTTTTCGAGATATAGCATGATAAAGCGGGAGCGCTCATTCGTAATAGGTAATACTGTATTATACTGCAGAGCTATAAATATAAAAGCACTATTCTTAATCTGTTAGACTGGAAAATTAAATTCCCATTATTAATACCGTTAAAAATTTGTTTATTTATAAAAAAATATATAATAAATAATTAATAACAAAAAATACATTCTTTTCCACACCACGCCTTATGTTTTCTTGCCTTCCTCCTCGTTTTCGTCGGGTTCCACTAGCACCTCGATCAACACATTATCTTCGTCAGACGCTTCCTCTATATCTGTTGGCTCTATGTCTGTTGGCAAAACCTCTTCAGGCTCAAGGTCACTGAAGTCTTCGATGTTTTGCAACTCTGTTGACGGGTTCAGGCATGGCTGTCCGTGACACTGACCACAAACTTTGGAGCATGACAGCCCGACTTTTCTACACCCGCACTGCGCACCACACCCCTTTTTACAATTACAGAATATTGTATTTAATAGTTCGTCTGGAGAAGGTGGCAGTATTGTTGTTTTCGGCTGTAATATGTCGTTTTTTAAATCCCAACCCCGTTCTTCGGGTTGTAGATTTTTCCCTAGCCAAATCTGTACTTGGTAGTAGACCCGATAAATATGCTGTCGAGCTGCTTCACTAGTAGGTGGAAGGGATGACAATTTAACAGGTCTATTAAGTCGTGTAGCCTTAATGAATTGGGTGTATCTAAATTTGTCAAGGTTCACTTCATCTTTTGGAGCACCATACATAGCTAACAGAAAACGCTTTCCGTTCTGAAATACTGTATCTGGCGGGCAGTTTTCTGCTTGAAATATTTGAGCCGAGTGAGTCAAATCGGGATGTTTCTCAAACATTGTCATAACCTTAAGTTTTCCTTTATTGAATAGTGCCGATGTAGTGTCGCATCCAGTGAGGGCATGCAAAAATAAAATATGTTCTTTGCAAAGACGATATTTGTCGAGACTTTTAGACGAATAAATTAGTGTTGATGTAGTCCCTTTGCCAATTTACTTTAAGAAAATTTGTCGGTGATGTGACTGAGTTCGTCCTATTAAGAGAACAAGCAAATCAATGTCTTCTCCAATGATGATGGCGGTTCTTTCTTTTTCCGATACTTCCATGGCTGTTTCGATAATTAGAACATCTGCATCATCCTTGGCTTGTTTTGTAGCGATGTTGGCAACTTGTAGTTGTTCAATAAGCATTTCATTTCACAAAAGTGGTGTGAAAATAATACATTGTTTTGTTATTAATTATTTATTATATATTTTTTTTATAAATAAACAAATTTTTAACGGTTTTAATAATGGGAATTTAATTTTCCAGTCTAACAGATTAAGAAAAGTGCTTTTATATTTATAGCTCTGCAGTATAATACAGTATTACCTATTACGAATGCGCGCTCCCGCTTTATCATGCTATATCTCGAAAACGGTTGGTTGTACGAAAGAAATGTGTATGAACAATTTTGTAGAGAATACTATTTTACGTAAGTTTTGTTATGAGTTCTTACGACGTCAGATGCACTGGAAGCGAGATTTTAGCGAAAAACCGATTTTCATGACCTTTGACCTTTGACCTTCGATATCTCAAGACGCACAAGGGTAGGCATATGAGATCTTCTTGTGCTTCATTGGAACATCAAGACGAAGGTCTCTGCAAAAATTCAGCTTGTTCGGTCTCATTCCGCAGATGGCCTTTTTTTACCTTATTTCCCTGGAGTACAATGATCTGCTCGAAACTTCGTGGTTTTTGGGGGCTTTAGAAGAATTTACCCCGAGTGGCTAATTCACTATCTCTGTCTTTGTTTTTCTTATAGTTTTAGATAAAGGGAATATTTGCAAATCGCTAAAATTTTCCTAAACACCTAATCCCTGTACAATAAACTGTGTGTGGAAAGACGGGATATGATAGGGCATGCCCTCTTTACTTCACAAAGACAACGTACAATGATGTAACATGGATACATAATTCTCTTTCTCTCCCATGCATGAATTTGCTATTTTTATCCTTTATGCACACACACAAACAGCCACTCAAATTAAACTTTTTCCAACAATTTGGCAAAAGCCTGAGAAAAATCAGTATAAATAACATCAGTCTGAAGTCCGCTAAGAATTGTGTAATGCAAAAGAGATTTGTGACGGGGATCTGCCCTTGATGAACCCATGTTGAAATAGACTTAAACGTTTGTGCATAAAGCAATACGTATGTATATTCTTGTATTAGGAAAATTTTTGACTATTGTAACCTGTTTATAATTTTCTATATTGGTCCGTTCACCTTTACAAAAACAAGTACAATTTTGGACATCTTCCGTATAGTTGGAAATGTTGTAGTGTTGATGGCAAGATTAAAAATTATTTTGTGTATAGGCAGAAGCAGTCACTTATCAGAAATGCTGGAATTTCATCTGGACCTGTGGTGAATTTAGGTTATAGATATTTTGTAGTCATTATGCTCAATAGTAGATGGTCCGGGTGGTTAGAAAGATTTTTGGAAAAAATCGGCGAACGAGTTGGTAATGTTTTGTTTATCTTCTTTATAATGCATTGACGTAGGAATATTGGATATTTTCCTTTTACTATTGACAAATTTTTGTGTATTATTGGAAGTGTCATCCTCTAGTGTTTTGCAATAATTTTTGTGTGCGATAGCAATTGCATCTTTAATTTATCTTCGCAGCAATTTAAATGTCTCTAGTGACTAAGGATCCCCATTATTTAATATTTTTTCCATGCGCGATGTTTTAAAGTAATGTCTGTAATTTGAAATAAGAACCATGATGGAAAATTTCTATTATGCTTTTTAGTTTTAAGGAACAAAATGTCACGTAACTCGTAAATTTCTATATAGAATTGTTCATAGACTAAATACTGTATATTAATTAAGAAAATTCCAGTTAGTTTCTGCAAGATTACATTAGAGATCAATATAGTTAGCCATACGTACGAAAATTATAATGGGTGATATTAAATTTTTGTTTATTATTACTAGACTGAAGAGTAATATTTAACAATACTGCTAGGGCTGGGTGATGACTGTCTTCTTTAAACAGAATATCCACAGCATTTTCAATTTTATTGTTAATGTTTGTAAGCACTAGATCTGGAAGTCTCTCTCTGGAATTTTAATATAATTGCATTGCCTCAAATTTAGAAAATCAAAAAATTTATTAAAGGAACAACCCTCCCCATGGACATGTTGTTAAATAATCGGAGTAATCTGTGTTGTTGAATTCGCGACCTGCTGATTGTAAGTATATTCTATGGAGTTGAGTACCTATATCAAATATTGAATGATAATCATTGGAAGGTACATAAATGGCAAATAAGTACAGTGTATTATTGTTCAACACTATTTTGACTCCAACAATATCCACAAAAAGTAAATCACTAAATTTAGTTCTTAGATTTAATTACCAGTCCTGAGAAAATTTCTGATCTATAAACTGAGAATTTAGGACCAAGTAGTTATGAATTTTTACATTAAAATCAAGCCAAGTTTCAGTAAAAGCTGAAATATTATATTTACAAGTAAGAAACGCCTTAAAAAGGGTACTTATTTTACTATTTAAACCTTTCACATTCTGATAGTAGACTGACGGACATTAATATTTTTGAAACTCCGCTCATGCAGAAGAGAAGGGGATATCATTTTGAGAAGTAGAAAATGTCACATATTCAGAACTATGCGGATAATGTGGCAGTTGGTTGTTGCTATTTCGAAACAAAGAGGTCGATTCTAAATTTTTCATAAGCCGTCTTATATGTATAACAATTATTGCCATACTCCCACATAAGATGATTGATATCAATATCAATTTTTTGTTTCTGTGTAACAGAAATACAATTGCTACATTTAAATTGTCCCTTCTGATTGTCATCCACCATTCCGGCGTTATGGGCTGGAGCGCCACCTGTTGATTATAGACATGTATGTACTGGTTGGCAGGCAAATTTTCAATAAAATCTCCAAATTGATTCTGATGACGTTTCAAATATTGTGCCGAATACAAATTCTTTTGAAAAATAATTGGGCCTACTATGAGGGTTATTGTCACACTAACCACACATTAACGCAAAATATTTCCTGAAAGGCGCCTTCTCTAAATAAATGAGAATTTTCCGTTGCCTGTTATCTTATGTTGTTTCTATTGAAGATACCGAGATTCATCGGAGGATGTTTCTACGTAAATTTTACTGCTGCTCTTCAATGTTTAAGAACCAATTGCAAAAATCGAATCTTCCCTGGTAATCCGCTTCGAAATATGAATAATGCATTTGATTATTTTTAAGATTTGTAATAATATTTTTTCAAGATCTTCCTAGCACTTTCGTTACTAATCCTAATGTCTGATTTGTCGCAATGAAGTTGTTCTGTCACCCGCAATACAAGCCAATGTATTCTATCTTCGTTCCATCACTCACGAACGTATTTTCATCATTCTGATTTCTTTTCGTTTTCGAATGATTATCCAACCATGGAAAGTCAACTTTTATATGGATTGTGATGATTCGGAAACCTTTGGAGTAATTCGTGTTTGACAGTCGTTTTTCAGGACATCTCCGGTTGAACTGGAATTGAGTTCATTGTGTGATCAGTACAAAATATGATCAAAGTACAATTCTAAAATTATATACTCATGCAAAGTATGTGCGATTTCATATACTTTCTCCAAAGAATTTACAACTTATTAGATGCAATTCAATTGAAAATATTTCCAATTCTTTGGTACTCAGTATGATCTTTATAGATTATGTTTAGTATATAATTAGTACATACGTTTGAGTGAATATTCTGCAGCATACTATATAAATTTTATTTATACATTGTATGTGAAAAACATAATAGTTATAGTAATTACATGTTTTCTACGAATATTTTTATGATTTTTTGGATGTTGTGGAGGGGAAGGTTGGAGGCTAAATGAAAGAAATAATTCTAGCTAAAGAGATACAGCATTTATTTGAAAGTATAATAAAACTATAAAAATACACAAAATAGTACAATAACAAATAAAATACAAGAAAAATAACAGTTCTTTTAAACCTTAAGAAAACATTTGCAAAGTAATTACCTTTTATTTGTTGGAACTGAAAGTGAGGAATCGGAAAACCGAGAAACAGCCAAGTCACAGCTGTCAAATGTCAAATCAAAAATCAATTCACATACCAGTCCTATCATCCATAGAATAATTTATAGAGCTATCATCTGTGAAGTCGATCTGTTCGTTGAGTAGCATAAATAAAATACACGCTAGTACAATTTGGTCTCACTTCTACTTACCATACTTGCAGTAACGGCACAGTTTTTATTCTAACATGGTAACAGTATCTGTATTAAATACATATTATTAATTACACCACAGAATGTTACACTACAGCGACAATCAACAAAGACATACAGATCTACATACAACTTTTAATCTCACATAACACATGATCAAAAATACAGTGGAGTGAATACAAGCAATACAAGTGTCACAAATCATGAGTTCTCACGAACATTTGCAGAAATTATTTTTTTGTCATAAAAACTTATACTTTTGTATGTACTTAAAATAAATACAAAACGTGTACGTAGTACATACTTTTGTATTCATACTTTTTTTGCAAGTTATTTCATATTCGTGGTACGTAATTTTATAACAAAAATTTACTAATACGAAATTTTGTCGTAAATAGTATATACTTCATTTCATATACTTTTTATAGACATAAAAGTATATACAATTTTGCAACATACTTCAGTTTAATCTGACGCCAAGTAACCAAGTTTATGACACTGTCATGATATAAAAGAGGATCATACCCAAAGAGTATATACATATATTTATAAATCGTAGGTACCAAATACATACTATGTTATTTGGGTATACCCCCGCAGTGAGCTAAACAAATGGTATCAGATTTTCTACTTTCATTTGTTTTCTTTAAAAAAAGTTATTATTCATAACACTGACGTGGTTTTCCACAAAACACCGAAACACCATATACTGCACTCGACGCGCGCTTCGTCAATCAAGTTGGCATCATCTGGAAATGATAAAAAATATTTCAATTCTCAGAAATTATCAGGATGCATGTTTTTGGCTCAGATTTTTCCGTAAAATCCAAAAATGTTAAACTATACAGGATGTCCCATTTAAAATAACATAGTTAAAGTTATATCAGGTCAAAAAGGAAACGTGTCAGATGTTTAAGTGCTTTAGTTCTGTATCTAGATAAACTATATACCCCCCCATAAAATTTGAAATCGATATTTTTTCATGTATAAGCAGCAGCTTGAATAGTAATCTCGCTGATACCTGGTATATCTATGAGATGTATATCTATTTAGAGTAAATTTAAAATAATAGTAGCATCTCTATAATCCTATTTTGTTTATAGTTGAGGCTTCATGACACATTACTTACAGTAGAATGCTTATTTTTGGCTTTTCTGTGAAGTAGGAAGTAAAATGTATGACATAAGATGTTTAACTATAAAAAATTAAACAAACGAGTATGCAAGTTGTTTTGTATTAATTAAACTGTAATGAAATTCTGAAATTTATTTGACCCTTTGTTGTGATGCACTAATACTGAAGTACTTTTCACAAAAACTAAAACACGGCACTCTACTCAACGCACGTTTCGCCAACCAAAGTTGCATCATCTGGAGATGATTGAAAGAATTTTAATCAATCAGTGAAACTAGTATAATACTTCGCTGTTTCGCTGTTTGTGGAAAATACATCAGTGTTAAAATGTTATCTGCTTAGGATACACAAACTGTAAACAAAGATCATCCTGTGTAAAAGAGTATGATTTTAAAATGCTATTCCTATTTTATATTTTTAAGTGTAGAGTTCCGTTCAAGTCGATAAATGGTAATTATAATTGTTTGTTACAGGAACCTAAGGGTGACGAACTTTACGATACACCACGAAAGCTTAAAGAATGTATACAAGGCTTCAGTTTTGACACAGTCCAGAAACCTTGCGGCTGTGTAGTACGCGTACGCCAACCCGAACCAGAGAGGCCATGCGTCTGTCAGCGTCTTATGTCCTGCTGGTCAGCCACAGAAGACGTCCATGCGGTTTATGCTACTGTAGATTACACCAAAAAGACTCACAGGCAGCAACCCGCCGCCACTACTGCCAATTATGCCAATTTAGCACCTACAGTTTCAACTACAACGACTGCTCCAACTTCGACAAATTACGAAAACATGGAATTTGCTCAAACTCTTCAATTGTACGAAAATAGTAAAGAAATCGCTGAAAAAGCTAGAGCTTTATGTGCGAAATGTGGCCATGCTCAAGACGACTACCTCATGATGGAGCCATCCAACAAACCATCACAACCACATCCAGGTTACATTCCTATGTCTCCAGCTGTGAAACAGCGTTTGGGAAAAGTGCTGTCGAATAGTAACCCCAATTTAGGACCTGCTCTAGACAGATCCAACAAACCTTCAGGTTCAGCTATGTTGCATGCCAATGTCTACCAACGAAAGCAACTTTTAGATAACACTGATAATCTGGATTTCAGAAGAAAACGCTCTAACTCAGCAGATTCTTCTACTAGTCGATGTGAACCAGAACCAGAACCTGAGACTTCTCCCTGTCATTGCGCTCATGCTATCGCCGTTAGAAGATCTTCTTCTGTTCCTTGTAAATCTAACAGAGATTCATCTAGCTCAAACGACTCAGGTGTATTCGAGTTGCCTCGTAGGACTCAAATTTGCGCAAATCAAACTCTGCCAAGGAGGTCTAAGTCTTCGGATCCATTGAGAGATCTTAGCTTTCAGTTCAACAAAGTTGATAATAAGTCAGCTAGTGCTGAGGCTGAGGTGCCAGTTTGTCCCTCGGGATCTACAAGCAGTGGTACTTCAGATATGTCAGATTACTTTGAAACGTTGTCTTTATCGTCTCACAGCTCCAGTGATGCTCCGCCTCCAAGCTGTACCCTGAGGCCGCGTTCTGGCAACGAATATCTTAGCATGCAGAGACTTATAGCTCCAGTCCCAGAGGAGCGACACTAAACTAGTCTACTTAGGAAGCAATAAAATAAATAGTATCTAGTACAATACATATTACTAATATTATTATCTTATGTCTGTAACCATTTTCTGTATAAAGGTATTTACTTTATAAATAAATTATTCATGAAAATTTGTATTCTTTTTTTATTTTCTAGTGTATTAACGGGGTGGTGTTCAGTTGGGGTCTTTACAAGTGTTGGGGTTTGAGCAAAAATATGAGATAAAAATATAAAAATTCTATTAAACAAAAATGTTCGGACTCGGTTAAGACTTTTCCTACCTTTGTTAGCTCGATGTTGTGGGCCTATTTCTGATTTCTGGTAGGTGGCAGCGGACTGTAGGAGCTTCTGCGTGATGTAAGTCGAACACTTGTAAGCTAGAGAGATTGAGTCACTTTTTTTTACAAAATTTCCGAGAATAGGATGAGCGAAATGATAAATTTTTTAAAAAAAAAACAAACACATGTTGAGAGAGTGAATACAAAATTCGAAGTGTTTTTTTTTGTCACCTCGGTATCCACGTAGAATTGTTGCGAGGTAGGAATTTGTGAAACCGAGTATTGGCTTGACTTAAATACAAAGAAATTTAATTTAAACCTATTTTACAACATTAAAATAATAATGAACGAAAAATTATATTCTAAAACTTAAATAGGTACTAAAGAAATAATAAACTAAGATCAGGGAATACAGAACAAGTTTAGAGAAATTGTTCAGTTGACTGAGACGACTAAAAAAAGTTCATATTAACATCGGTAAGAAAATGCTTCAGTTAGGACCGATTTTTCCTCCAACTAGAAGACAAGAAATTCGATGTTCGCTTATTTATTGCCACAGATACCATACAAATAAAATCGATACAATTCAAATCATCACCTACTGAAAACTGGCAATCCTAATTGTCAGATATTTACGGAAAATACTGGGTAAATTAAGAACAATTTTTATTTTAATGATCAAGTTTTCGATGTGATGTACGAAATCAGACTGGCATAAATTACCTATAAAAATAATATGTTCAAAAAAAGTATATTAGTGAAGAATAGAAATATATAAAAATATCTGCTGTGGCCAGCACATAACTTTCTTATACTAATATATATCATCCTGATCTAAAAAATTCATTCTATTTGACTCTTCACTTACCTCAATTAAATTTTAATAGCGTACCTTGAAATGTTTCATTAAAATTATTAAATAATTTATTATCAGGATCATTCGATAATGTCAAACTGTTAAATTTATCCTAACCCCATTTTACAAGGCCTAATGTGTAAAATATGTCAGTTTACATTAGCTTTATTTAAGTACTTTGAAAATATATTTTATTCGCTTGATATAGTAGACATGATTTATTTTCGTCAAGAATATATTTTTTTTGTAAAGTCCAATATAAAAAAAGAGTCCCGTGGACCCCCTCTTCATCTGGCCAATTTGGCTCTTCGCCTAATTTTTCATTGTCTTTGGCCTTTAGAACAAGTGTACCAAATTTGAAAGCTTTATCTCAAAAACTGTGGCTGCTATCGTGGTACTACAGATATGAGGACAGATTTTTTTTATGAGGTTATGTTTTTTCATTATAATTCGCTGAGATTCGTCCAGAAATGCAATAAAATTTTTTAAATTTTTTTCCCAAAATTGTACCTTTTTTCTTCTTTCATTATGTCTCTTCTGGTAGTACCACCTTCAGCAAATGTAATGTGTCACCTAAAATGTTATTGACAATCTTAACTGCCAAATTTGGGAAGTCTCCCATTAGTATTTTTTGAGTTATCGCGAATACACACATACACACACATCCATATACACATACCGACATACATCATTAAAAAAATAGTCAGAATGGATTCAGGAGGGTTCAAAACGTATATATCAATCAAAATATCGAAGTCGAAAAAAATTACGATTACTATACCTCCTTATATCAGGTATAAGAAAGTAAAAACCTTAACATTTCTATAGAATATAAAAAGTAAATGTTCGTATTTACAAAAATCAAATAAACAATTTATTTATAAATAATTACTATTATTTAATAATTAACAACGATTAATTAAATATATAACACTAATCAAATACATTAAGAACCTGTCGAGTAATTTCATTGTTGTGCTTAAAACGTTTAAATTGGCTCTTTTCAATAACTGTAACTGCTAAACGAAATATGTGTAGTTACACTCGACACATAGGGTATATTGTTTGATTATATTCATAGACATTTTTATACAGGGGTTGTCAACGAAAACGCGAGCCATCCTAGGCTTCTGTCATATTTGTTTTTTATTTGAAAATCGTTTTGACATGAACAACAATATCCAGGGGGCCATATTTCTACTTAAAAACCAGATGTGTGTCATCAACCCCTTAACAATCACAGCCACCTTACATTTCAAATGACATATTGCCATGCATGGTACATCGTTGGACAGATAATTATATAAGAAATTTATTGGCGTATTTACTTTTTTTAGTTAACATGAAATTGGCGGGAGAAATTAAAAAATTATGTAATAATAATAACACATTTATTGTCCACCAAAATTACAGTTTTCGATATTATTGCAACATACATAAATACGGTATAATAATTTATGAGAAAGAGAAATATCAAATAAAATTCACTGTTTTTCCAACACATTTTTTAATTTGTGTTTAGATACCTTGATTCGAGAGAGCAAAACTTGATAAATTAATGTTATATTTGAAAATGTCATACAAAAAATGTTATGTGCAACGTACAACGAAGATGCATATTAAGCCATCTAGCGTGTCTTAACTTATGTAATACATGTTGTTTATATCTAATACCAATAATTAGACTTGTAAACGAATTTTGTCTCACATCGCCACTGTTAAGACATGGACCATAACCACTGTTGTTACAATTACGCTACACATTCTTCATACGTAAGCACTGCTTTTTCCACGTCAAAAATTTTTCAACAAAATACCATTTTCTTTAATGAAAATCCTTATATTGCAATTATCATTCAGAACTTTCATTCTAAGTTTGGATCTATCCCTCAAGCTTTTTAAAGAGTTTTCTTTCTAACATTTTTTCACCTGAAGGAGTACTAGTCAGAGCTGTTTCAAGCACCGACGAAAACTGCTTCGAGCACTAAGTTTTAAACAAACAAAAAAGTACCCTTATTTTTCGAGCATTAAGCACCCTTAAAAATACAGTGCTCGCGATTATGCAGTGCTCCGAAAATATAACACAGGCACATAAAAAAGTTTTGCATTAACCAACAAACGTATTTTGGGGTGCTGGAACCGAATGTGAGGTCAGCATTGGCCATCCGCATTAGAATTTTTACATAACCTCAAAAAAAATCTTTATAAATTGCGTTACGATCTTCTATTGTAAAGTGCCCTCTTACTTTCGAAAGTCCTGTGCAATGATATTATTTTTCTCTTCTTTATATTTTCTGATATATCCCGTTTCAACATCCAACAGTAGTCTGCCATCATATTCTCATCCCATCTTACTTCATATCGACTCTCCGTCTCACGAATATCTTGGTGAAACAGTTCCCCTTGCTTTTCACTATAATTTCCTAGAATTCATCATCACTATTTTCACTTTCAATACTGCTACAGGTTATTTTGTCAACTTCATCAATCTCCATCCTTTCAATATTAAAATCCGATCCACCAGCTTCATTTCTCATATCTATTGTAGTGGGTTCAAGTGTAGGTTCAATTGGGGTTCTAACCTTCGGATATTTGATTTTATTTTTATTTGTGTTATTGTAGCCCATCATATCGCAATTACAAAAGTAACAATCCCTTTTTTTACGCGGTTCATTCCACGTTGCAGGTAAAGTAAATTTTTGCTTCCCCCACCTGTAAAATATGGTGTAGCAAGCTGTGCAAATTAAGTGTGGTACACAATCCTGGTCTAAATTGGGCATTTCATATTTGAAGCAGTTTATATAAATTCTTTTTATGGTATCAGATATGTTTAGGAACATTGCACATATATAACAAAATCTATCAGGAAGATTACTTTCAGCACAAAAATTTACTGCGGAATTATTTAAATAAGTTTTAGCTGCCATGGTTTTCTGATAATCACACATGTTAGAGATCCTATCCCGATCACAGGCGGGTCCACCGTTCTAGGGCTGATAACCCTCATACCTCCCCAGGGCTAAGTATGAGGGGTTTTCGACTTTGACGAGGAATTTCGCATCTCGTCGTCAGATAGACTACAGCTTCATCCTCACACCTCCTGCAAGGTAGCGTGACTTCGCTGGCTTCGATACCCGATAGACCAGAAGACGAATAATTCTATACATCCTCATCGCCGCAGTACCTATTGAGGCACGAGCATTCATTCTGACACTCGCGCGTGCCTATAAACACAAATTTCTTTGCACAAACAAATACACACCCCACACATACACACCAAATGGAAAATATTCCAATTTGAAATATAAGAAATTACAAATGATGATAAGAGTGGCTAAAACTGTTGGAGACATAAGTAGAACTAACATGACAAACTATAACTAAGGTGACAAAAATATTCAGTTATGAATAACATTACATATTAAACATCCTGCAGTTATAAGTAAGTCCAAGTTGTAAACGATCTCTCAGCGCCCCAAAATAAATATAGGTAAAGTGGTTAGCTCGTTTAGGATTTTAATTTATTTTTAACCTCAGTTTGGCTGGTTTTTACCTGTTTTTGGAGGTTATGTAAAAATTCTAACATGATGGGTCAATGATGATCTCAGAGTTCAGCGTCCCAAAATACATATAGGTAAAGTAATTAGCTGGTTTAGGATTTTAATTTATTTTTAACTTCAATTTCGGCTGGTTATTACCTGTTTTTGGAGGTTATATCAAAATCCTGACGTGATTGGTCAATTCTGACCTCGGATTAGGTTTCAGCGTCCCAAAATACATACAAGTATAGTAGTCTGTTGGGTAGTGCAAAACTTTTTTTTGTGTGCCTGTGTAATTTAGTCACGAGCAGCACTAAGCACTTTCCGAAAATAAATGAAATATAGACATTAGCGTATCCAGGGAGATATTTGTGAGATGGGAGCTGCCTCAAATTTAAGGGTTTCGTTTTAAAAATAAGAGAATACCATCATAAATTAACATAGAAAATTAGAGAAACGTCTTCAAATTGTAAATTTAGATATATCACTAAAGTTTTTGAAAGGCTATTAAGAAATGAGAAGTCTGAAGGTATCGTTTGATTATTATTAATCAGTTTTTAAAGTAAAATTATTGCAGGAAGAGTGATGTTGCATTGCTAATTAATAATATAAATAATAATAATAAAAATAAAGTTTATTTCCTCCAGAAAAGTTACAATAAATGTAATACACTATAATAAAAAATGATTACTCTATAGAAATAAACTAGACAAATCGCTGAAGTATGCATTTAGAATGTCTACTTGTGCGTGATGTGGAGAGAAAAAAAAATACAAAATTTCTAAAGATAATTAATGCATGTGTGTAT
>JANEYF010005900.1:0-63055 GCA_029963845.1 Rhamnusium bicolor
CCGGGCAGGTTTTGCTGGCACTCTCAAATTCAACAATGACAAGATTTCACTGTCAGATATATGATTAGTTTATAATTTATATGCAAACAAAATTGTGATTTTCTAAACTTTGAATACTAAATTCTTTCCTAGCGCAATTGTTCTGTCTCATACCTTGGATATATGTGATATTTTTTTGTAAAATAAATACCTCAAAAATTTATTTTGTATTTTTTCTGCAGCAGTTTTATATATCATTTCATGTGGATGTCCAATATAGAAGCAAATTCTAGTTTTGGTCTCACATATATATAATATAACATTTTTATAGCATTTATATTGGTAAACTTATTAGTTTGTCTTATGAGAAAACCTAAATTACGAGGAGATTTTCTTTTAAGATTTTTTATATGCTGTCTAAAATTAAATTTACTGTTATATTTTAAACTCAAATCTTTAACTTTGTCTACACTAGTTAACTTTTCGTTATTTAAATTATAATTTAATGTTATTAAATTTTGCTTAGCAGTTACTGGCGTTGTATTACATTTGGATTTATTGAGATATAATTTGTTATTAATACCCCAGTTGTATATATTATCTAAGTTCTCTTGGAGCATTACACAATTTACAACATTTTCTATTGTCTTATCGCATTTCATATCATGAGCAAACAGCAGACATGTAGAATTTTTTATAACATCAGGAATATCATTTATAATAATGACGAACAACAGCGGCACTCCCGAGTCAGCCATGAGAATATATTTGACTTAGCACCATTGTATTTAAAAACAAAATTTATTTTTTGTAAGTATGATGCGAGATACTTGAAGAATGTATTTGTGAATCCAAAATTATGCAATTATTCAATATGATGTCGTGATCAACCCTGACTAAGGCTTTTGCAATATCTGTATATATAAAATTAGTTTGTATTGTTTTATCAAGGTTCGACACTACATCATTTGAAAAAGTCATTAAATCTGTATTAATGGAGTTTCTTGAAATGAACCCATGCTGCTGTTGACTTATGTACGGATTTATGTGATTATATACAGTTCAATGTACGATTTGTTAAAATAATTTGGCAATTGCAGGTAAGACTATAATGTAATGGGCGACAATTTTGAATATCACAATCATCTTCGATGTATGGATGGGTGTTACTAGAAAAGTTGTCCATAATCCAGGAACGTCTCAGTTTTAAGCCTCAGATTAAATATAAATAATAAGGGTTCTTTTAACCACTCTGTACAAGCCACAAGGGCGGTATTTCATCCACACCTGGAGATTTTTTTGGGTTTCAATTTCTTAATAGCTTTATTAAACTCAATTTCTGAAATAGTTGTTATTCCCAAAGAATCATAAATTGTGGGTTTACTTTGGAAATTAACTTAATATTTAAAAATTATAATTTTCCATAAATTATTTTGCCATTCTGAAGCAAGTGTATATATCGAAAATATTTTATAGACAATAAAAAATTAAAAAGGAAAGGGTAAGTATTAATAACTTATTCATGTTTAGCGACTTGCTATCAATAATACAAATTGGAGAGAATAGATCAATTATTAAAATAGAAAAACTACTTTTTTAATTTAGTTGACGTTGCTCTATGGTTATTAGCATCCTCAGGATTAGTTAAATTGCGTTTCTCTTGATCATAATCAAATTAAGAAACAAACGAAAACGAGTACAAGACACAGGTTGAACTAAATACGTAAAACACATAAATTGTCTTTTCAATGACACACAACAAATCATCATTTGTATTTATTAACATCTTCATTTATCTGGAAAGAGGCCCTCTCTACATCGAAGGATGGAAAAGAGTAGTAGAGCTAAGTGCCATCAAATAAGTTACAATAATTTAAAGTATTTACGAGATCACTTATGTAGATAATGAAAAACAAGAGTTGAACTTTATGGTACGAATTTTAATTTTAAGTTATTTGAACTGATGTTATTTAAATGCACTCTGTTCACAATTGTTCAAATAATTGTTTAAAACTGTACGAGTTTTCAGAGAGCCCTATATAGTGAAGTAAAGCTGTATTTCATAATTTATAGTGTCAAAGGCTCTACTGAAATTCAGCAGTACTAAACAAGTGCACAGCCCTCGTTGCTGCTATAATGTCACCCATTCTATGTAGTGCCCTGGTGCAGATGTGGCTATGTCTGATCCCAAATTGTGTTATAGAAATTAATTGTTTTGTACTAGATGTTGCTGTGAATGCATTTCCATTACTTTTTTAATCATTTTGGATAAAGTTGGTAATATGTTTATTCTACGCCAGCATTGGTAAAACCTTGCTCAAGAAGCCATCAATTCCTCGTATATAAAGAAACAGTCTGCCCCATTCTTTCCTTTAGAACCTATAAAGAAAGATGAAATCATTAAAATTACAAAATTCCGTAAAATAAATAAAGTACCTGGTACTGATAACATTAAATATTTTGCTACAAATTGATTGACAATGACGAGGTAAGTAGAAATAATATCAATATAATATGTCACGTGTCTATGGAAATATATAAACAGAATGTTTGACATTGCTAAAAAAACTCAATCTAATATCAATGACAATATATTAAGGGTTTATGATTTTGTCGATTAAATTTTTGTGGCCTGATAATGTCACGAGATACAGTAGTGGTCAAAATTACGAACCCGTAGGGCAAGGGATTTTGCAACTAAATATGTTGAGGGACGTTACCAAACAACAAATCTTGAGTGTTTTAAATAAAAAATTATTCATAAAAAATCGTAAGCTCGAGATGTATTTTCTAAATAAACAACAACATTTATAATTCAACAACATAAATATTTTTAAGTTCTTAATTGATACTTCGTCAAAATGATTCATTTTATTTACGTCAAACGAAAAATTAATATTTATTTTAATGAAGGATTTCTATTGGATACATACGAATAAAATTAAGTTGAATGGCAATAACCCTGGAGATTTCCCTCAAAATTTTGTCGTTAATAAAGCGTTTTCATGAGAGCTTGTAAAAAAAATTAACCAATTTTATTGGATGGAGATGAATGTGAGATATAGCCAGTAATAATATATTAAAAACTTAAGATTTTGTCGAATAAATTTTTATATACGAAAGTTTGTTGCTTTGTAACGTCACGAGACAAATTAATGATCAAAATCACGAGCTCGTAGTGCGAGGTATTTTGCAATTAAATTTGTCGAGATACATTACCAAACGACAAATCCTGAGTGTTTTAAATAAAAGATTTATTCATAGTTACAAATTCGTAAGCGTGAGATATAATTGATCAGACTATTTCCCAAATAAACAACAACGTTTACCTAGTTTGCGTGATACAGCCTCAGATATATGGGCTGTTAAAACCACTAGCAGTCTCGAGAGGCCACGCTATATCATTATAGGTTTTCAAAACAATAATTATTCCAATGACAGAACAAAGAATATCACACAGTTTATACATGCAGATATTAACAATATTAGTCTATATTTAAACTCTGAAGTGTTCCCATATGAACGTTGGAATTTAGATTTCGATAAGAAACTCGATTCTGCCGCTTACTACGCCGCTGTTTGTCCTTGATTGCTCCCACCAACCGGATGCCATGAAATCATCAACTGTTGACATAAAAATAGAATTTGAAACCAGGAAAACAAAGTTTCCAGAACAAACTCGAGTATATGCCCTTATACTTCATGATGCATACTTAAGTTACAGCGCCTTAGATGGTTCTGTTCGAAATGGTTTTGTTGGCTCCAAGTAAAACATCTCCTATGATCACAATGCTCTACTAAATGTTCAATTTCTTAATAAGTGTATTGTATATTTAAATATAAAATTATTGTATTAATATGTTTATTTAATGCTTAATTGTAATAATTATTTTGTAATGTGAGCAAAAATGTATTAAAAAAATATATGTAATCTATAAACAAGTGTTTTATTTATTTGATTTTAACCTGCAACTAGAGAAAATAAAAAAACATACATACATATTTCATTTTTTTTATTATAAATATTTTCTAATAATACATTTGCAGTGAAAATAAGAATATACACAATGTTTTATTATAAACACATTCTAATAATACATTTCAGTGAAAATAAGAATATACACAATGTTTTATTATAAACACATTCTAATAATACATTTCAGTGAAAATATGAATATATGCAAATTAATTGACTGTGTTTTCATAATCCTCTTCATCATATCAGATTGTTCTTCTAGATGGTATTTTTCAATAATTTCCTTTGGCAAATATTTGTCTATTTCATACAGATAACGTTTCAAATCCAATTGAACCATTTCTTCACAAAATTCATCTAAATTTAAAATGCCTCGAATATATTTTTTACATGTGTTTGCACCCAAGTTGTATTATTCAGAATCATCCATAAGACGTTGAACTTCATCATTATCTGAACAGTAGTTTAGATCATAATTTGCGGCATGTAGCGATTCCATACTTAGATCGCTTAACTGAGAACACAGCCTTTGAATAGATGTACCAACATTTTCTGCTTTTACCCATCCTTGAGCGGAATAACAGATCCACATATTTGCTACTTGTCTGGAAATTAAATAATTAGATGTAAAAATTTTGATTTTAAATAAAATATTATTAAATGACTTACATGGAGTATACGAGTTAAAATGTAGTGACTGTGATGCTATATACATTGGACAAACTGGACGAAATGTAAAAAAGCGATTCGATGAACACAGGAAATCTATTGTAAACAATGTATATAGTACGGGCATGTCAACACATTGTATAGAAAACAGTCATTTTATAGATTTAAATAATGTCAAATTACTCCATTCAGAAAAGAAAGGAAAGAAACTTGATCTATTAGAACAATTAGAAATAAGTAAAGCTGTTAAAAATAACAAAACTTAACGAATGAACAACAAATTTTTACCGGCCACCATATTTTAAATAAAATAATTTAGATTTAAAAAAATAAAGTAATATTCTGCTTATAAAAACATATTTTACAATAGTTTTATAGTAGGTACCAGATGTGGTTATATAAGCAATGGACACAAATTTTACTGTTCAGTATTCCCTGTACTCTTGACAAAGGCCTAAAAAGCCGAAACACGTGTAGAGTTTCTAATAAAATATTTTTTGAAACATTAAAAAGCAAATTTCTTTCATATATTTAAAATATTTAATAATGTTTCACAAGGAGCCAACCGCAGAATCAGTTCAGTGTATTAACAGATGAAATTTCCAATATTATACAAGATGAACATGAAGTAGAAGTATCTTGTACAGCTCTGCCAGAATTGTTGAATCCTGAAAATGTCACTAATGAAAAACTACCTACTAAGTATGATTGGTCTTTATGTCAAGCACAGGCACATCACAGATCTCGAGTTGTATGATATTTTTCAAAATATTTGGACTCCCCTCTAGTTCTTCTAATTTTGAACCGTAAATAATTGGAAATAAGAAGCGAACGTTTCAAATTAGTTGGCTTCAAAGGTTCAACTGGTTGGCATATTCTGAAGTTTGTAAGGGAACTCTGTGTAAAGTATGTGTTTTGTTTTTGTGCAAGTCTGGTGTAGGAAAAGGTTCACACGAGCAGCCTAAAACTCTAGTAAGCCTCCCTTTCAAAAATTAGAAAATTGCTCTGGAATCGTTTGAAAAACATTCTAAAAAAATATATCATAAAGAAGCTTGCATACTTGCTGAAAATTTTATGCGTGTGACCGAAGGTCAATAAAAAGATGTTCACCTTTTATTGCAGAACCGGAGTAATGAAGAGATGCAGAAGAACAGAAAAATATTGACAACAATCATTGAAACAATCGTTTTTTGCGGAAGACAAGAACTATCACTACGAGGACACAGATTTTCTGGAAAGCTTTCTCTAACTGAGCAAAAATATAATGATGGAAATTTAAGAGCATTGCAACGGTATTGAATTTGAGGTGGAGATTTAAACTTACAAGACCACATCATTAATGCAAATGCAAATGCTACCTATATTAGCTCTGATATACAAAATGAGCTCATATCTATAATTGCCTCACATGTGCAAAGTCTAATAGTGAAGAAGATTGAAAAATCAAAATTCTATTCTGTATTGGCGGATGAAACTACTGATATCAGTAGAATGGAACAATTTTCTCTGTGAATTCGTTATGTAGATGAGAATGAGGATGGTATGAAATTAGGAGAAGATTTCTTGACCTTCGTTCCAGTCCACGACCTCACTGGGGCCGCTTTGGCAAGCACTTTAAAAGAAACTTTGGTATCTCTTGGTCTAAATCTTAATAATTTGCGAGGGCAAGGTTATGATGGGGCATCAGCAATAAGAGGATCATTTAGGGGCGTGCAGTCCATTATAAGAGAGGCATATCTAACAGCTGTCTACACACACTGCGCATCTCATTGCTTAAATTTATGTTTAAGTGATGCTTCCAAAATGACTTCTATACGAAATGCGTTTGGAACTATTAGTGAGGTTTGTACGTTTTTCCGGAGATCAGTTAAACGGTCAAACATCCTTAAAAACAGATTGAAAGTATTGAAAGAAGAATTGAACAAAAATGTTACAACGTTAATAAAATATTGCGAGACTAGATGGGTAGAAAGACACGAGTCTGTATCTCTTTTTGCAGATGCATTTTCCTGCATTGTATTAGCCTTAGAAGACATACAGGCACAAGATAACGATGACCAAGGAAAAGCACAATCATTGCACTTAGCTATCTGTAGGTTTTCGTTTATAATATCTTTAAAAATTTCCGAAAGGATGTTAGGATTAACTTATAAATTATCCCAATATTTGCAAAGCACGGGTATTGATTTGTGTACTGCCCTGGACTCTCTTAAGGAAATACTGACTATCGTGGAAAATATTAGATCTAACGCTGAAAGTGATTTTAAGAAAATTTTTGATAAAGCTGTTGAAATTGGAAATGAGTTCGGCGTAGAACCAACAATTCCGCGGCGAGTCGGCAGTCAAAGATATAGGGATAATTATCCAGGAACTACCCCCGAGGAATACTTCAGAACAAGTATTTTTGTTCCTTTTATTGATGATCTCAGGGCATCATTAATTGAAAGATTTGTCACTCATCAAACCACATTAGCATCATTACAAACTATAATGCCTCGGAACATCATCAATTCTAATTTTGATTCTATAAAACCTGCACTACAGTTCTATAGAAATGACTTGAATGATACGAATGAAGCTATTTTGGAGGGTGAATGGGATTTGTGGAAATTAAAATGGAAGAGTTACAAAAATAAAAATGATATTGCAAAGTATGCTATAGATGCATTAAATGAATGTGACAAGAATTTGCGTCCCAACATATACACCGTTCTACACCTACTGACAATTTTACCTGTTTCAACAGCATCAGTCGAGAGAACATTTTCATCAATGAAACGACTTAAAACATACCTTCGAAATAAAACTGGTGCGGATCGTTTAACCGGTTTAGCGTTATTGTCGATTCATCGAAATTTAAAAATTGATTATGATGTTGTTTTGAACATGTTCGCTACAAAAAGTAAGAGGCGACTAAAACTTACAATATAGGATGTAGTTACCTCTCGTGTATAATTAGGTTATTTCAAGTCTTAGAATATTTGGTTTATTTTTTATTAAATAAAAGTTAGTAGATAACTATTATTATTAAATATTTTTTATCAACTGTCAGAATTTGGATTATTTAAAAATGATAAATATAATTTTTCAAAACTCATTGGTATTTTAGTTCTCCAACCCCAGTGCCCCCCCCCCAAACCTAAATTCTGGCTACGCCACTGACCCAGACTGCAGCATGCAACTCAACTATTGTTTTGTCGTGGTTAACGGCTCCAGCTACGCAATGGAAAACTTTTGCAAGTAATAGAGTCGCAGAAATTCAACGTCTGACGATAATAACTCAGTTAAATATAACGCTCTAAATAGACATGTAGGATGGCTGGTCCAGTAACCAGTAATGAAATGAATCGACCTTTAAATGCCTTGATTAAAATGGTTCAAAAGTCCGAATTTTTTGGAGATATTCTGAAACTTAAGAAAACCAACGCCGTATCCGCAGTGAGCAAACTTGCATTGTTTAAGTCCGTTTATTGACAAGGATGATCTTATCAGAGTAGGAGGTAGACTATCAAGGGCTAAGGTCACTATGGATCAGAAATTTCCGATTGTTTTACCTAATCAACATCCTTTGACTAGACTTATAATAATAAAGAGCATTTGAGAAAGTTTCATTCGGGGTCTCAACTGACTTTAGCTACCTACGTCTTACGTATTGGCCTTTAAACGGTCGTAGCACAGTAAGGAAAATTGTGCACGAATGCATCATTTCTTTTAAAGCACGACCACTTACCATACATCCATTTATGGCGGATCTACCCGAATACCTAATGCAGCCGGTAAGGCCTTTCTAAAATAACGGTTTAGAATACCAGGGACCGTTTCTTGTAAAAGATGGTAAATTTCGCAATAGAAAAATAGTCAAATGCTATATTTGTATATTTATCTGCTTTGTTACTAAGGCCGTACACATGAAGTTAGTCGTTTTTAAATGCCTTGAAAAGGTTTACTTCGCGTCGAGGGATATGTAAAAATTTGTACTCGGACAATAGAACCAACTTTCACGGTGCAAATAATGAGCTTAAGGAAATAGAAACATTGTTGTCTAAAGGTCGTGATGAAATCAATATAAATAATTTCTTGGCAACAATTAATATTGTTTGGCACTTCTTGCCTGCCCGGTCACCTCATATAGGAGGTTTGTGGGAGGCCGCGGTAAAATCTGCTAAATTTTATGCTAAAAGAGGTAATCGGTAATGCACATCTCACTTATGAAGATTTAAACACTATATTTATACAAATCGAGGCAATCCTTAATTCCAGGACACCCCAAGATCAAACGAACCTACTGACCTTATTACTTTAACCCCAAGCCACATTTTAATTGGAGATGTACTCACTGCGATTCCACAATTAGACCCTATAAGTCTTCCAACTAATAAATTGTCGCATTATCAATGACTCCAGCAAACCGTGCAATATTTTTGGAGCCATTGGAGTTCTGAGTACTTATCGATACTACAACAACGCCCGAAATGGAGAGCTCATAAGACTTGCTACATAAGTGTTGGTGATATGGTTATTTTGAAGAATGAACTGGCCACTAGGCAGAATCACACATCTACATCCAGGCAGTGACAGTGTAGTTCGTATAGTGGGTGTTCAAACCGCAGGTGGCATAGTTAAACGTGCTTTAGCAAAAACTTGCAAACCATCGAATGAGTCAATGGTACATTTGGGCATGTACTATTTTATTTTTATTTATGTTTTGAAAGCCTTTGTCTTTCAAGGGCAGCGGCCTATGTTTAGGCATTATTTATATTACTGTAACACGCCACGCCGTTCCCACACACAAGATCGCTCCTTCACTTGTCTTGGGAGGCGGGCTGTCAATGTAAGGGTAGCGTAGCTGCCACCAGGTCAGGTAAGTGTAGTTTTCCGCCTGACCTCGGAAATAATGAATTTAACCAACAACAAAAATAAGACAAGATGTTATTTAAGAAAAGGCACCTTCGGAGGGCAAGAGCCCGGCCACGGCTTATATGCGTGGTCTTTTAGGGTGAAGATGAGATGAGAAAAATAAATAGTTGTCTTTATAAGAAAAATAAGTATATTAACATAAAGCAAAATAATATATGTAGTTACAGGTTAAAAATCAATATATTATCTGATCAAATAAGTTTACCAGAAAAGCGAAAAAAATGAATAATTTAAATATATTTAACTAGGCTAAACAACTTGGTTACCTGCCCAAAATGGTTACATAGGAAAACTTTAAAATTTCTATACTAACATAAAATTAAAAAAAAAATAATATAGTTACAGGCCTAAATTAACAATTCAATCCTTAAACACACAAAGCACTAACAAAACAGCCCCTAAATTTAAGGAGGTAACCAGTTTCCTAGTACGTTCAAAATTCTAGTGCTGGAAAAACAAACCTAGCAAAACAACAAACAAACAAACAAAAAATATAATTAAAGCACAATCCTTAAGGGAAAATCATTCTTGTACGTTAACGACGTAAGCAATGTTTTTCTTCAGAAAGGAAAATTCAACTTACTAACTAAACAGGATAACATTCCTGTATTTAAGATAACTCGGGACCCTATTTTATATTTCCCTCCTTAAATAAAACTTTCTTTATAGTGAGCCGCCCTATATAGAAATTTCAAACTATTAAAACCAATTACAAACCATACAACACAAAAATGTAAATTGTAAAATTCCAGATTGTCGGTCCGCCCTGTAAGCCAAAGCAAGTTCTACCTTTATTTTTAAAATATTTCAATTTAAACTTAAATTTGATTTTGAACCCCACTGGTTAGTATATATATATATATATATATATATATATATATATATATATATATATATATATATATATATATATATATATATATATATATATATTTCTTTTCGAAACATGCAACAACAGACTCACCCTTTCTCCTAATCCGCCCTCTGTCAACAGGGAAAAGAAAAAGTTTCTCACTTCACTTTTTGTGTGGAACAAACGTCACTCCACTAACCCACACTTTATTTACTCAATCAAAAAAAAATTACGATCAACCCTTTTAACAAAACTCCAGAATAAACCTCCCCTAACACAAAGTTTCTTTGGAATCACTATGCTCCGCGCATATGACCGGTTTCGTTCCTGTGGCTAACTCTCTTTTTTAAAAAAAAAACACAATAAAACGCTTTAATCAAAACAACCCCTCGCTAATCGCTCCTTAGCGAATACGTATACCGCGTCTGGCCTCTACCGAACCGTCGGCCAACTCCCTTAAAACACAATAAAAAAAACGCTTTACACAAAAACAACCCCTAACTAATCGTTAGGAAACGCGTTTTTACGTCTGGCCTCTCCCAAACTATCGGGCCAACTCCCTTTTAAAAATCACACAATAAAAACGCTTTAAGAAAAACTACCCCTAACTAACCATTAGGAAACGCGTTTTTACGTCTGGCCTCTCCCAAATTGTCAGGCCAACTCTCCCTTAAAAATTACCAACACAAAATATCCAAGAACAATCCCTTCAAAAAAAATTACCCTTACAAAAACCGCCCTTGGCGCCCCGCGCCTTCACGTCCGGCCGCCACCGAACCGTTGGGCCGACTCCCTTTTTACACAAAAAAAAAAATTATCCAACCCTCGCTAACCGCCCCTTGGCGCACCGCGCCTTGACGTCCGGCCGCCACCGAACCGTTGGGCCGATTCCCTTTTTTTACAAAAAAAATTTCCAACACAAAAAAAATTAACCTACCCTCACTAACCGCCCCTTGGCGCACCGCGCCTTGACTTGATGTCCGGCCGCCACCGAACCGTTGGACCGACTCCCTTTTTTAAAAGAAAAATCTCCAACATAAAAAAAATTAACCAACCCTCGCTAACCGCCCCTTGGCGCACCGCGCCTTGACGTCCGGCCGCCACCGAACCGTTGGGCCGACTCCTCGTTTTTTCCCTCTAAAAATTTCGTCTCTTTTTCTTTTTGCTGACTTTAGCAAAATCTTTCCTTTCTAGAAGTTTCCTTATTCAAATCCATAGTAACGAATTCTCCTAGCCGATCGTACACGCAGGGACCTCTTCACGCCACGAATCAAACCTTCCAATTTTCTCTCCCAGCATTCTACGTTACGTTCTACTCTCTACCGAATTGGTTCCTCGGCAGTATCCCATTGGCTCTTTCTAATTTCGCGGCCAGTTTAGCTCCTCCAACAATTCACAGATACCCCGGTAGGTATTAATCTTACTATAATTACGTCTTAATTCTATCCCAAGTTATTTGCTGACAATCCAAAACTCAGGTGTGAGAAAGTTTCCCAGAAATTTCCTCAGAGCGATGAGAAATTGCTTCGACTGAGCTATGCGGTTATTTCCGGCCGTGGAGTCAAAACATTTTTTTTTTTTACTAAACTCATATACAGGGTGGCCCACAAACTAATCATACATATAATATAAATTAATTAAAATAGAAAATCTATTACAAAGCAAGCCTCGCCTTGCTACAATACTTCCCTGTTTAAAAAAGTTTTGGCCTTACTCCTGGCCATAACTTTTAGCTATTAACATTCTAACATTTTAAATTTCTTAAATAAGCTTAACCTTCCCTAATATCATAAAGGGTTTTCCCTCAACCTAACTTAACCTATGTTTACATAAACATACTTGGTTCCTTAGTCCTACTGTTTACAAGGATTTCCCGACATTAAAAAAAAATACGCACTTCGCGCACAATACACAACACTTTTCAGACGCAGCTCTTTTCCAGCCAAAGTTCTACTGTCCTGCTCTAAGTACTATGGCTAACCTACAGTAGGCATAAGGGTAACATAGGGGGTCAAAATGTCTAACTCAATTTAACTGTCTCATTTCGACTCTACCTCCGTCCAATGAGGTTCAGTCGATAAGTTCGGGTATACTCGCACTTGGTCCGTATAGTCTTTCTCACTCTTATCCCTTCCGTCGCTCACAACAGTCTTAAGTCCTTCACTCACGGTTTTTGTGTCCTTTCGTAACGGATTGTTCACCGATTGATGGCGATGAATCACCCACATCGTAAGCGTGTTCCATAGACAGGCTAGTAGCGCGATACCTCCTCCAACCTTCTGGCACAAATGTAGTCCATTAATAATAACTCCTATGGCGTACTTGATGATGCGAAATATGACATAAAACCCTATCAGGCCACTCATAAATATTCCTATGTTAGAAAACCAGCCCCACATCTGATTCATAGTTGAATGCGCCAACTCTTTCATTTCCTCCAGATCAAATATTTTTTCAATATCTCTCTCTACAGCATGCATCTTCTATGTATAGCATCCTCGCACAACACATCCAGACTGCGTTCGTATGACTATTCAACATATAGGAACTTGCTATTGACATACAGCATCAATTCGGTATCTTCAGTAACCAGCACCATAAACGGGCCGAAAATGGCCTCTCTCCCCTCACAGACGAGCAACTGAGGGTGCTCTGTTTGCCATAATTCCAAATTACACAATCGGACTTCCTTCACTATCGACACTGCAAACACCACTACTATATATTGTTCGTTCGTTAATACATTAGTGATCTTTTCGGCTCGCCCACTATAAATTGGACTCAATTGTTTCTCACACACCATCCCCGACTGGTGATCCCGCGCCCCCTCCAGAGGTTGAATCAAAACAAAAATGGGCAGGTTACCCCTCCTTTCAAACTATTTTCATTATCTTTTTAACTTCACCCTCGCGAAGTAATCTATAGCTTGCACTTTTACTATAGCCGTCACGACTACATTACTCCAGGACCTACCATTCTCCTGGTAATTAACTCTTTCACATTTTCCAGCGTTATCCACTAACCCAAACAATATCATGGAAGCCGTGGTAGTCCCATTTAACAATATTTGTCCAATGGTTTGCCGATTGATTTTCACCGTACGATAACGATGAATGTTCCGGCATTCTTCCGCACCCATTTAGTGAACAAAATCTAGCAGTCCTCCCGCCACTACAGAGCTATGGCTATGCATGCCACCGTATGTAGTAAGTCGTGTAACGTCTATTAAACACGTCCACACATGTTGCAGTCCTATTTCAGTTCTTTGTACAACCCGTACTTGCACCGATTCACTTGCATACGCCGAACTTGGTTCCGGACACTTCGCAACGTCTCGTGGTAGTATTGCCGTAATGTTTATATTTTCATCTTCACAATCATACCCGATTAACCCCATTACCTCGTACCACTGAGACAGCCAAGTACAGATTACCATAATCGCGTCAACCATGTGCTGATTCATCCTAACCATTATGCCTTTCTCTTAATTTCTCGCTTATCCAAAATACACAAGTACATAAAAAAATACATCAATCATTAACTCTAACATGTCCTAAAATAGAATATTACAAAATTCAAAAAAAAAATTTTTTTTCTTATTTTTACCCCTCAGATCTAATGCTTGCATTGGGTCCCAGCAGTGCAACCATTACACCATACAAAAAAAATTGAAAAATATTAATTTATAACTTCATTAATTTTTCTACTCAACTCCTTATCCCAACCCTGAAGGAATACTTACTGACACTCCCGTAATTAAGGCATACCGGTCATATATTCTTATATATCAACCTTAATTCTCGTAAAACGACATTCCCTTGCCCAAATGACAAGAAATGTTGGGGTATTGTCAGAAAAAAAAGGTTGGCAATATTGAGTCAATCACCCACTTTCGGTAATTACAAAGGTCCTACTGGACTAGATCTAAAAAAAAACACTACAATTTAACTTGCTCCAAACACCGCATTTCATTGAGACAAAATAACCCGCGGTCACTAACTACTCTAGCATTTTCTCTATATAAAAGGTAATCCCCCCCGGCAACCTACTTATTCCAAAGTTGGCTATTAATCTAGCCTTCAACGCCCAAAATTTTTAACCCGTCTGAGCTCGAATCGGATTTTAAGAAATCGTACGCTTCCCCAACGCATTTAAATTTCCATAACCTTAATGTTTCATCCTCCGTTCACCCGTCCAATCGGGCCCTTTATTCCAATTTTTCTAAGTACCTAACAACATTCCTACCATTAAAATTTTCAATAGTGGATGCAATCATCCCTAAAGAATACATAGCCGGGACTCTAGGTACGGCTCTTAAATTTTGGGTCGGCCCTGGTAATCCGCCCGCACTAGCTGTCGTCACAATGGGATCTGTTATAGCTGTTGTAACATCTACCGTGGTAGTAGTACTAGTTATGTTAGTAGTGGGGTTCATTTTTATTTATAAAAGAAAACAAAACAAAATAAAATAACTATAGCAATAAGCACCAACCTGTATTGCGATGACTCTTCTTTTTATTAACTCTCCTCAATCATTTACCTATACGATTTTCCTATCACCTTGTGTAAATTAATAGTACTTAATTGTTTTCCAAAACATAAATCAAAACCGTCCCGTCACTTATTTTATTACTTTTCAACAAATATTTACCTACACGACTTCTTGTATCACCCTATATAATTAACATTAATTAGTTATTTTCCCAAAAAAAAAATTACGTAATTAGAACCCTGCAGTTACCAAAAAAAAAAATTTCTGATCAGTCCCGGTATATTTACCTATACAACTTTCTGTATCACCCTGTATAAGTAAAAGTATTTAATAATAAAATAAATCGAAATTTTCCAGTTATTCGTATAATAATTTCAAAACTTTCTGATCACTCCTGGTATATAAAAGAAAAGAAAATTACCCACTTAATAACCAACAAGAAAGAAAAAAAATTTCTTTATCTATAATTCGCAAACTATTTCGGTCTCGTTCCTTTGTAACAACTCTCTCCAGATACTAAATTTATGTAGGTATATATTTTCTCAATACACCTGTACTAGAATATTTCCAATCACCTTTGGAAGAATAAAAAAATACAATTTTTTATCTCACCTGTATAAATTTTCCAAAAGAATTCTTTTAATTCTTAATAAATTTCCCTTAATTTATTTTACTTCTGCCACCAAATCTATTTTATTCAGTACCACCTGTACTAAATATTTCTATCTACCTGTACTAAAATTTCATCCTCCTGTACTAAAATTTTTATCCACCTGTATATTTTATTTTGCCTCTAAGATTTTCTATTTCATCCCTTTCGCCTATTTATTTTCTCACCCCTATTTTAATTAATCTTACCCCTACTTTTATTAATTCCCACCTAAAATAAAATCTATTTCTTCAACTAATTTATTTCATCCCCTACAACTAATTTATTTCATCCCACTGCTTTATATTAAATAATCTCACCCTTTTAATTTAATTTCATCCCACCGCTTTATATTAAATAATCTCACTCCTTTAATTTAATTTCATCCCACCGCTTTTATTTACATAATCTCACCCCTTTTATTTAATTTCATCCCACCGCTGCCACCAGATTGTAACACGCCACGCCGTTCCCACACACAAGATCGCTCCTTCATTTGTCTTGGGAGGCGGGCTGTCAATGTAAGGGTAGCGTAGCTGCCACCAGGTCAGGTAAGTTTAGTTTTCCGCCTGACCTCGGAAATAATGAATTTAACCATGATTACGGCTGGGGCGGTGCTCTGGGGAACGCCTGATTGTCGATTCCTCCAGAGAGTAGTTGTTTGGGGCCGTAACTTCAAGACTTCTCAGCCTATGTTGTTGCAAATCGACCGCCTCAGGCAAATTATGATGGGGGCGCTCGGGGAGCGCAGTGCTTGGACCCGGGACGGCGTATTCTGGGGTTCCACTGACGGTGAAGCCATACAGTGGTGAAAATTCATCGATAGGGCCTTGGTGGCTAAACTGTACATCGTGTGCAAGTACAGTGCTTGTGGTGGGAGGAGCAGTGACTGTGGTAGTGAGGCTACCAGCTTCAGAAGCTGAGACAGGCCTCGGGTGCTCCATTACTTCTTTCTTCTCTTCTTTCTTATAAATGTCTGAGTGGCAAGATTTAGAGAAGCTCGGGAGAGCGCTTATACTCCCCGAGGTGAGAGGAAGGTTAGTAAAAATAGAGGCCAAGGCGCTAATACCTTGGCTGTTAGTAAGAGATCTTCTGTAGGTCCTGTACAGGGCGCTAATACCCTGATAACTTATGTGAGAAATCGTTTCTGGCATAAATTTAATATTACACTTAATATTAATAGAGTGTCTGTGCCTGCACTAGGTGAAAATGGTGAAAATATGTTATGGTGGTGCGGGCACACTTGTTTTAAGCTATACACTATAGTCTGAGTTGTTTCACTGATTTTATATGAGTAAAAGTTGCTAGCTATGTTTACACAAAATATTAAAATTTTATCAAAATTTTTCTAAGTCGACGCAGGGCGTCGCACCTGTGTGGCGTAGAATGTCTTTACACTAGATTTAAGTTAGGCAGGTTAGATCCAAGCAAGTCGCGCAGCGACCCGACTTGGTGTGAAAATTAGAAAGTGCACTAAAAATGTTTCAGCTTCCGTCGCGGAGCGGCGGAGCTTAATGTCTTTGGCAAAGCTGGAAAAGTTCTAAAGAGCACTAAAAATCAAGTTAGGCTGTGGCAGAGCAAGCAGATCGCACGGCGATCCGACTTGGCTAGAGTTTTGGAAAGTGCACTAAAATTGGTGAGCAGCAGCCGTCGCGTTGCGGCGGAGCTTATTGTCTTTGATATATATAGAACAGTTATAAAAGATGCTAGTAGCTAAGTTAGGATGATGGAGGGCAAGCAAGTCGCACAGCGACCCGACTTGTCTTATGTTTTAGAAAGTCCACTAAAAAGAGCTGAATGTCTTTGGCAAAGTCTGACTGTTACAAAGCAATACACACTGTAAACGTGCGCTCACCTGATTGTCCTGTGTCCGGCGTCGGCCTCGAGTCGTTGGGAACGGCTGCACTGGGGAAGCGAGCGGTACAGAAGCTGAAGGAAACACGACATTCACTTTTAACAGTATATTGCACACACAGTAATGATGGTACACAATGTAACAAAGCAGTAAATACAGAACAGCTGAAGCCGTGTCCAGCGTGCTTGCAGTAAAATAGCAGTAAACAGAGTAGAATTGAAATATTTCCTAGGAGGAACGTAGAAAAAGCTTGAGAGTAATTAATGCACTTATCTTCTTGGTAAACAATCAGTCTGGGACGCATACAGGCGCCTGAGACATCAAAATAAAGCAAAATAAGAAAATACACAAACGTGACCCTTCCGGTACGAATGCCAAACATGCAAGAAGCGTTTGGTGTGTTAAAATTAGTATTTATACTAAATGGAAGTATGGCTACACCTCTTCTCGGCGTGCCAGCCAATCAAATTCAAGCCGGTTTATATATAACCGGAGACAACCAACAACAAAAATAAGACTTAAGATGTTATTTAAGAAAAGGCACCTTCGGAGGGCAAGAGCCCGGCCACGGCTTATATGCGTGGTCTTTTAGGGTGAAGATGAGATGAGAGATTAGCATAAAGCAAAATAATATATGTAGTTACAGGTTAAAAATCAATATATTATCTGATCAAATTACCAGAAAAGCGAAAAAAATGAATAATTTAAATATATTTAACTAGGCTAAACAACTTGGTTACCTGCCCAAAATGGTTACATAGGAAAACTTTAAAATTTCTATACTAACATAAAATTAAAAAAAAAAAATAATATAATTACAGGCCTAAATTAACAATTCAATCCTTAAACACACAAAGCACTAACAAAACAGCCCCTAAATTTAAGGAGGTAACCAGTTTCCTAGTACGTTCAAAATTCTAGTGCTGGAAAAACAAACCTAGCAAAACAACAAACAAACAAACAAAAAATATAATCAAAGCACAATCCTTAAGGGAAAATCATTCTTGTACGTTAACGACGTAAGCAATGTTTTTCTTCAGAAAGGAAAATTCAACTTACTAACTAAACAGGATAACATTCCTGTATTTAAGATAACTCGGGACCCTATTTTATATTTCCCTCCTTAAATAAAACTTTCTTGATAGTGAGCCGCCCTATATAGAAATTTTAAACTGTTAAAACCAATTACAAACCATACAACACAAAAATGTAAATTGTAAAATTCCAGATTGTCGGTCCGCCCTGTAAGCCAAAGCAAGTTATACCTTTATTTTTAAAATATTTCAATTTAAACTTAAATTTGATTTTGAACCCCACTGGTTAGTATATCTATATATATATATATATATATATATATATATATATATATATATATATATATATATATATATATATATATATATATATAGATATACCTATATATATATATATATATATATATATATATATATATATATATATATATATATATATATATATATATATATATATATATATATATATATATATATATATATATATATATATATATATATATGTATATATATATATATATTTATTTCTTTTCGAAACATGCAACAACAAACTCACCCTTTCTCCTAATTCGCCCTCTGTCAACAGGGAAAAGAAAAAGTTTCTCACTTCACTTTTTGTGTGGAACAAACGTCACTCCACTAACCCACACTTTATTTACTCAATCAAAAAAAAATCACGATCAACCCTTTTAACAAAACTCCAGAATAAACCTCCCCTAACACAAAGTTTCTTTGGAATCACTATGCTCCGCGCATATGATCGGTTTCGTTCCGGTGGCTAACTCTCTTTTTAAAAAAAAACACAATAAAACGCTTTAATCAAAACAACCCCTCGCTAATCGCTCCTTAGCGAATACGTATACCGCGTCTGGCCTCTACCGAACCGTCGGCCAACTCCCTTTTAAAACACAATAAAAAAAACGCTTTACACAAAAACAACCCCTAACTAATCGTTAGGAAACGCGTTTTTAGGTCTGGCCTCTCCCAAACTATCGGGCCAACTCCCTTTTAAAAATCACACAATAAAAACGCTTTAAGAAAAACTACCCCTAACTAACCATTAGGAAACGCGTTTTTACGTCTGGCCTCTCCCAAACTGTCAGGCCAACTCTCCCTTAAAAATCACCAACACAAAATATCCAAGAACAACCCCTTCAAAAAAAATAACCCTTACAAAAACCGCCCTTGGCGCCCCGCGCCTTCACGTCCGGCCGCCACCGAACCGTTGGGCCAACTCCCTTTTTACACAAAAAAAAAATTATCCAACCCTCGCTAACCGCCCCCTTGGCGCACCGCGCCTTGACGTCCGGCCGCCACCGAACCGTTGGGCCGACTCCCTTTTTTACAAAAAAATCTCCAACACAAAAAAATTAACCTACCCTCACTAACCGCCCCTTGGCGCACCGCGCCTTGACTTGACGTCCGGCCGCCACCGAACCGTTGGGCCGACTCCCTTTTTTTTAAAAAAAATCTCCAACACAAAAAAAATTAACCAACCCTCGCTAACCGCCCATTGGCGCACCGCGCCTTGACGTCCGGCCGCCACCGAACCGTTGGGCCGACTCCTCGTTTTTTCCCTCTAAAAATTTCGTCTCTTTTTCTTTTTGCTGACTTTAGCAAAATCTTTCCTTTCTAGAAGTTTCCTTATTAAAATCCATAGTAACGAATTCTCCTAGCCGATCGTACACGCAGGGACCTCTTCACGCCGCGAATCAAACCTTCCAATTTACTCTCCCAGCATTCTACGTTACGTTCTACTCTCTACCGAATTGGTTCCTCGGCAGTATCCCATTGGCTCTTTCTAATTTCGCGGCCAGTTTAGCTCCTCCAACAATTCACAGATACCCCGGTAGGTATTAATCTTACTATAATTGCGTCTTAATTCCATCCCAAGTTATTTGCTGACAATCCAAAACTCAGGTGTGAGAAAGTTTCCCAGAAATTTCCTCAGAGCGATAAGAAATTGCTTCGACTGAGCTATGCGGTTATTTCCGGCCGTGGAGTCAAAACATTTTTTTTTACTAAACTCATATACAGGGTGGCCCACAAACTAATCATACATATAATATAAATTAATTAAAATAGAAAATCTATTACAAAGCAAGCCTCGCCTTGCTACATTACTGTTATATTTGAATTGTCCGCCACTTGCCGTCAACCGGTTAGCCGTAGCCAACTTCAGTGTGAGAATGATATGGCGCATGATGACATGTGAGAACCACTGTTTGTAACAATTCGGTTGTTTTTTTTTAACACGCTTTTATTAGCTTCACTTGTATGTTTGTTTGTTTGCTTGTTTGCTTGTTTGCTTGTTTGTTTGTAACCGACTCTTTGGACTCGATTTTAACCCACTTTAAACGGACAGATTTAATTGAAACTTTGTACACTTATTAAGAACCGGTAACAATACAATAATTTGATAAGTTTATATCATTATCCTGATTAGGATCGCCAATCCTTTCCTCACGTATCCCTGCGTGAAAGCAAAGGCTTAATATGTCAGTAGATTCCATAATTGTTAATTAGCCCGGTGGTCGAGTGGGTTAAGGCAGTCGACGCGAAACGACAGACTCCTCCGGCGTGAGTTCGAACCTCACGGCTGAAATAAATTTTTTTTTTTTTCAGAAATATCTGTTGGATCGTAATATGTTATAATATCAGCATCAATAAGCAATATAAATATAGTTTAAAACAACTAAAAAACACGCTTTCATAGCACATCAAACTAAAAAGTTAAAAATAAATATAGTTTAAAAAAAACTAAAAAAACACGCTTTTAAAGCACATCAAACTAAAAAAGTGAAAAATAATTGTTAATATAAACTGAAAATAATAATGAACGAAAAATACTAGTATTATTGTGAAAAAAGCGTGGGGTGCTTTGTGCAATATTTTTCGTATATCGAGCACCCCACGCTTTTTTCACAATAATACTAGTATTTTTCGTTCATTATTATTTTCAGTTTATATTAATAATTATTTTTCACTTTTTTAGTTTGATGTGCTTTAAAAGCGTGTTTTTTAGTTTTTTTAAACTATATTTATTTTAATTTCATGCTATTGTGTGTAGTTGAGTACACTACACACAATAGTGTAGTAAAGTTATACTTGTCAACTCCGCATTTTAAATTTACATGTTAAGAGAAAATCCCTTACAGATACAGCTAAATTATAAGCTATTATTAGTACACACAAGGGAGTTTACAAAATGAAAAGATTAATGTTTAGAATAAAAACTGCTCCAAATATTTGGCAAAATTTCATGGAGCAAATTTTACATAAGTTGGAAGGAGTATAGTAGAGTGTTCTTTGACAACATTGCTATTCGAGAAAAACAGAAGACGATGTTTAGCTAGAAAAGGTTATGAATACCTTACAAGAGCATAATTTACAACTGAATAAATGCAAATTTTTCAAAAGATCAGTTTCATATTTTGTGCAGATGTGTTCAATGAAGTGTTGTACGGCGATGTATGTATTTTCATAAATAACTTGGTGAAATAAACGTTTATATTTGAAATATATGTCATTTCACTCTAGGAACATAGTATTTGTTCATTAAAATCTTGTACAACACTTTTTTTGGACTTTGGAATATGGTAGGTAAGTTTACAGAGCACAATCACTGTATAATACTTTATTGAACATGACTGTACATACAGTTGAAGAAAAGCTACAGCTGATAAAATTGGTGATAAAGAAAATTTGACAATTTAAAAATGTTACACAATAATTATCAGAATTTCTAGAACTAATAAATTTGTACCAAAAACGTATGCCAAAATTTGTCTTCTAAATTACAACCATCTTACAAGCTGTTATAATAATGTTGAGCACGATGTAAAAAATTATGGGTTAAATTCATTTAAATTTAAAATTAAAACAAATTTATTGCAAAATTAATATTTTCATTATGTTTGTATATATGTACGTGTATGTATGTTTATGTATGTATATGTGTATGTATGTATGTATATACACAAGTATGTGTATATGTATATATGTATGTATATACACAATTATGTGTATATGTATATATGTATGTATATACATATGTTTGTTATTATAAGGAATTATAAGAAAGTTATTGGACTACAAATGAAATGTAATCTACTATTTCATTAATCATTAATAAAGGACGTATATTATTATTATTATTGTCTTAATTCCCTTCAATGAAGACTTGCAACTTACACTACTACAGACGCCTTATCCCTGGAGCAGTTTTATGAAGTTCTTTCTGCTTCTCTTAAAAGCCCCTAAATACAAATTTATAGGTTGAAAATCCCATCCCTGGAGATCCCATAACACTGATTATATTGAAAATCATAAAATATTTTACTATTAATGTATAGTCAAATGCCTGCAGTAGGTACATTAATTAATAAAATGTAAATTATTTAATATATATCTATAATATTCATATATAACCTTAAAAGACTTGCACACACGAGACCAGAATCATAATGTTTGACCCAGTTGCAATTTATGTAGATTTATCACATTAAGTCGGCCTTAGAAGATATTAGGTTACTAGACTGGACCTCCAGCAGCCCTGACATTCCTAATTGAGGCACCGCGACATGTTATGAAATAGTATATTATGAAGAACGTTAAGGGACGGTTACCGGTCGACGGCAATGTTTGGAGGCTGAGCAATTTTGCCGGAGACCGGTTCAACCTTTAACGTTCGCGATGCTTACACTGTTTTTTGCACGATCGTATTAAATTATACTTCAATTAAAATAATTTAATTTCTACTAAATAAACGAAAAGTCAAAAGTGACGGTTATATTTCGCGGCAAATGCAACTTTTCAAATATGATATTTGTATTTTGTTATAAATATTAGACGGCTGTGCCATATCTTTCCATGACATTATTTAGCGTTATTTACAAACGAACATATTTATTTAGTTTGAAATTGAATTTTATTCTATTACTTTTGGTACTTAATGAATTGTATAATGAGTGATTCCGAAGATAATAGTAAAATGTGTGGGAGATCGGATGCGCAGCAATAATTCCAGAAAAATCCAAGGACCGCTATGAAAAAGCCTATAAAATGTTCAAAAATTGGTGTGAGAAGAAGGATGGTGCTAGCATCAATGGAAAAGTGTTGGCGTATTCTGTTCGTAGGAATGAGGCATTAAAATCGCCTGGTAGTCTCTGGGCGGAATATTCAATGTTAAAAAACAAAATTTTCCTTAAAGATGCTATTTCGAAATTTTCTACCTTGATTGCTTATCTAAAAAGGAAAAATATTGGACACATATCTAGAAAAGCTGATGTATTTACCATAGAACACGTTAAAAAAAGTTTTTAAATGGCATCCGATGATGAATTTATAATCTTTTAAGGTATTCATTTTTACATTAGTATAATATGACAACAAACGTTAAATACATTAAATAAACTTTGTTCTTTAAATAAATAGAAATTTCCTTATTTTTTTTGTCCTTATTCTTGTGAAATTACATATGTATTATATTAATTTTTTGCACGCTCAGGTGATTTGACACCTTTCCTGAATTTGTCAAGACATTTGTAAGTGACGTTTACAAATTAGCAATCGGTAAGTGATTACTTACCGATCAGGAGGCGGTAAGTAAACTAATAAATATAGAAATTTAAAAATCAACTCTTATTAGAGAAAATCAAAATTACAATTTGAATTATTATTAAAATTTAATTGCTGAGCATCCTACTTGCCAAGCATTTTCTAAGTTTGAACCATCATTTTCTGAATCATAATTTACAAGAAACTTAAGTTGTGGCAACAATATTATCTTGGAGAAATTCTAATGACAGCAGATGTCACTTGACAATAAATATTCGGTCTCATAGTGACCAAAGCAAAAAATTTGTCTGCGACTTGTTTGTTTTATATACTATTTTTAAAATATTAAATTTTTTAATTTTAATTAAATTTATTCAATTATCTATTCCAGCGTGCAAAAAACATAAGCACTGCGGTCATTAAGTGTCTCGACTTCGTCTCGATCTCCAAACATATCCTCAACCTGTAAAGAACACTTACTGACCTCAATATACTATTACTTACCGTTCAGACGTCGGTAAAAGTACTTATCGACGTGTTAGGCCTAGCAACCAGACCGACTTGACAACAGATATTCTAAATAAACAAAAAAGCGGGATCGTGTAAAAATTAAATTGAGTGATGCTGGCTAGAAGTGTTCTAGAATTGAGACAGATTGACGGAAATGTGGTCCTCATTCATGCGTGATGATTATGAAAAATTCGTAAAAACAATGCCAAAACGTATTACTATTGTCTTTATAGCAACAAATCAGTCACCACATCGGCCTTTCTCTTTAGAAAAGAGATGTAACACAGTGGTGTCTAATTTGTTCATGTACTTGGGACAAATGATATGACAAGGTTTTCATTTGGGCCAATCAATATGACACAGTTAATTTTTGTTTTTTCGTTGTATTTGTAATTTATAGTATAACAAGTTCCAGTCTAATATTATTTATATTATTAAGAAGAAGGTATAAAGGTCGTTCGTTCAATCATTTATTTTTTCCGGTTTCAATAGCGCCATATATTAAGAACGAGAATAGGTATAAATAAAATAAAAAAATACTATCATAATGAATGTATTCACTAGAACACAACTGACGTAAACTAGGCATTATTTACTGCCCTTGTGGACTGACAAAGTGTAATATAATGGATATAAATATACATACTTTCACAACTGTATTTGTGTGGCCATTGTGCAGTGATGGGCAGGTACTACAAGCTTTGCAATACTGCCTTAACTTATAGTTAAAATATGTTAGCATGCAAATCAAGGCTTAAATAAACTTTGCGGTGGACATTTAATTATTATTGCCAACAACTAACCGCCACTATCGTGAAACAAGGATACATTGCCAATGTACACATTGAAAATGTTTGTAAAAATGGTGTGGTTGGACACATGAGCAGCTCATTTAGACATTTATATCCCAAGTAACAACTCTAAGATACTTTTGATTTATTTAGGTTTTAAAAGTGCTTTAACATGTTCAATAAAATGATAGTGGTTTTAAAATTACCTTAAGATAAACTAAAAGTTCTTAAAGACCACTGATTTTTATGCAAAGGATTTAATGCACTCTTTAAATTAAAATAAAAAAACTGTTTGCTCCTAATGCCCTATTGATCTTATACTAGTTTTATAATACTCTTGTAATTGGCTATTTTAAAACTAATTTGCCTGTTTAAAGAATTAAATAGCAAGTTGGTTTTAAAACAATCCATTCTGGAACAAATGGTTTTAATGTAGTTTTATGGAGTATCCTTGATGTAGTCATTAAAACCCACTAAGAAAACTATTTTATCTTAAGCCTATATGCTCAATGAAATTCCACATTAAATCCTAAAACATAGTTTTTACTTTTTAAAGAGTAAATTAAGAATATTTTAAGGTTCAAAGGTTTTAATTTAGTCAATTTGATTAAAAGAAATGCCTGTTGGATTTTTGATGACTTTATTAAAACTAATTCTACCCCCTCCATAATCGGAGAAAACACGCCATCTGCTCAATAAACTGATTGCTGATTTAGTGAACCAGTGCAGTCCGTGTACCTATTTTATGCATGAATGAAAACTAGAAGACATATTTAAAATGGAAAATATTAGTGATACGTATTTTAAATTAAAACGAAGTCACTAAATCCAGCAATCACAAAACCGGCACAATTTTAAGGTTAGGATTTCATACGCGCGCCAGATCCCTTTAAATCAATAACGCCACGAGTTTGAACATATTAAAGCAACTCAGTTTTAAAAGGAAGAGTAAATAAATGTCTGGGAGAGTAATTGTACTTAAAGTGGTAATAAAACGCTATTTTAAGTCTTGTAAGATTTAAAATGTTCTATTAACTTGCAATCAGTTTTTATCTAGACCACGCCATTTTTTATATAAGATACAGACCCGCCATGATGAATATTTTCAATAGCCAAAGAAAAAAAATATTATTGAAATATATGCGCTTTACATCCTCTTAAATAACTGAAGGACGGTGTGTCCAAACATGCAATTTAATAAAAAAAATGCATTTGGATGTTTAGATGCAAAATAAAAATTGACGATATTTTTTAAAAAATTTTTAGATAATAAAAAAAAACATTATATTGGTGGCGCTCGAGTTATGTAGAAGTATTTTATTATATTTTGTCAGAAAAGTGCCATCCGTTGGTAATTTTTACCAGAATAGTTTGCATTTGAATATTATTTTTGATCAGCTTTATATGCGTTACGTTTAAAATATTACCACTCTGCCCCATTAGAGACTTGCCGTTGTTTTAACTATTTCACGTATAAAGTTGTCCGACTTTAAAACAAAATAAAACCCTTTTAGGATTAATTATAATGATTCTCAAGACAATTTAGTCTGCTGCAATTTTATTTTAAATGCAAAACGTTTTAATACATAAATTTAAGGTTGCCTTGAAGAACTCTTTAAGAATATGAAATTAAAACTAAATGGTTTTTAATATAGTTTTAAAATTTAGTCTGCAAGACCCTTTTAGGATGGGCCCTTTTTGGCTAGAAGCTGCTTTATGGTGATCCTAAGCTTGTCTTGAAGATCATTTGGTTTTATTCGAAGTTTTATTGTATAATTTTAAAGCGACCTTGGAGATCTTAATAAAAGCATTAGTGTTACCTGGGATGGCCGATGTTAAAATTGTTAAAGCAAAAAGTGTTATTTGTTAAATAATTTTAATCATTAAATGTTTCTTTGAGTTTTTAGTCATGTTGTTATAGTCGGAGAGCTGGCGTCCAAAATGTGCAAGAGTTTTTTCAAAGCTAATTTTTTGAGATTAGGTTACTTTTTAGTGATGGAAAGTAACTGTAGAGTCAGCACTTCCGGTACCGGGACACCTGGCGCTGGGACGCTCGCAAAGGTGTAATATTAATTAACGTCTCTAAACTGTTTTCTCAAAGCTCAAAATTTATAGAGAACGAGCAAATTGAATATAAAACAAGAATCCAACAGTCAGACAGCAAAATATAGGGACACGTGGCGTCAGCGCTACTTCATACCTGTCAAAAAAATGACGTGTGTCAAAGTGATTTCTCAAAGATGAAATTCTCCAAAACATTAATTAAAATTATAAAGTTAATAAAGGAGACAGTCAGACTCATTTATGATAGGACCACGTCAGTCAGCAGTCGATAGATGTGAGAACGGTAACTGCGCGCATTAGTACTCCTTTTCTCAATACATATCGTTTATTTTACAACTCAATGGAATGTGGGTTACCAGGGCCGGCCCGATGGGCAGGCGAGCCAGGCGGTCGCCTGGGACGCTGACTCTTGGGGGCGCTGACTTGCCACAAGTCGGTTGTAGTTTCTGAATAATTAAATTTAAATTTTAATCAAAAGCACGCACTCCAAATAAGTCCGCACCTGCCCGCCTATCGGTAAGCGTGCTGTATGATAACAAAAAATCAAAGTAATACCGGCCGGCGCAGTACAAGTGTTGGTGTGGCTATGATGTTTACGTATTATCGTTTTTATATAGAGCGCCGACTGCCGGTCTTCTTTGACCGAGTTCTGAATTTTCTGTATTTTTATTATTTATTCTCTAACTAAAAACAAAGAATAAACTACTCTTTGCTAAAGAAGCGAATTGGAGTCATGCTGATTGGAGTCATGCTGATGAAAAAGCGCCCACTGTAATGATTCCAGAGGAAAACGGTTGGCAGTTGATCGATGGCCGATATGATTTCAGTTGGTACGAAGACGATCAGCTACCTAATTTCATTTCTGACGTTTTGATTCAACTGGATGATACACCTGCAGGTAATTTTTGCCAGTTGACTCGCAAATGTGATTAAAAACCTTACTTATTAATGTAATGTATTGCTTAACCCTGAATTTTTTATTTGTACACAGATTCGGAATCAACCACCACTGATGACGTCGAAGAATATGGTGCAATCGCGTTTTATTCTAATGAAGATAGTGGCGAAGAACACGACCACGGCAATGATTCTGACGATTAGATGTTTCTTTTTCAATGAATCAATTCTTTTTTTTTCTGTTATAAAATAATTAAAATTATTTTTTTCTTGTATAAAATAACTGATATCTATATAATAACTGATATATAACAATTACAATTATTAAGAAACAATTACAATTATTTTGTTATATAAAATAAAAGATATGTATTGAGAAAAGGTGTACTAATGCGCGCAGTTACCGTTCTCATATCTATCAACTGCTGACTGACGCGGTCCTATCATAAATGAGTCTGACTGTCTCCTTTATTAACTTTATAGTTTTAATTAATGTTTTGGAGAATTTCAGCTTTGAGAAATCACTTTGACACACGTCATTTTTTTGACAGGTATGAAGTAGCGCTGACGCCACGTGTCCCTATATTTTGCTGTCTGACTGTTGGATTCTTGTTTTATATTATATTTGCTCGTTCTCTATAAATTTTGAGCTTTGAGAAAACAGTTTAGAGACGTTAATTAATATTACACCTTTGCGAGCGTCCCAGCGCCAGGTGTCCCGGTACCGGAAGTGCTGACTCTACAGTTATTTTCCATCACTAAAAAGTAACCTAATCTCAAAAAATTAGCTTTGAGAAAACTCTTGCACATTTTGGACGCCAGCTCTTGGACTATTAATTGTAGGTGTGCTAATTAATACATAATAATTCCTATTTTAGATGCCAGGGATTTTGGCACACCGCTAATACATGTAAACAAAATATAAGGTGTGTTAGATGTGGTGAAGAACATTCGGTGGAAAACTGCAATAGGCCAAAACATAGTCCAATTTGTTGTAATTGTAAGGGACCTCATCATGCAGCTTATAAATTGTGTCCTGTCAGATTAAAATTGAAAAAGTCTGTGAGGGTGTCATTTTCCTTTAATCAATGAGAAAAAAAATACCAGAAGTTTTAAAAATTGTCTGTATATTGTCAAATAAAATATTAAAATGAGTTTTGTTTATCTTTTTTACTTATCATACAATGTGAAAATGGTTGAATAGAGGGTTATGATGGGGAAATGGTTCAATAGAGGGAGTAGATGTATGATTCATTTTGGAAGTTGACCAGATATAATAAAAGACATTAGAGCCAGTTGTAAAGGTGAGTTGACTTTGAACCTAGTTTAACTCTTTGATTACAATTGTAACACGAGCTACGTTTAACCCTAAATTTTTTTTTACAGCTCATGGGTAACACTGTGGCAGATGCCTATGGTTTCCTAATTCATAATATAAAAGATCCATTGATATAATTCATACCACGATTGTTTGCGTTCACGTCATCAGTTTTAAATTTCCAAATCAGGTCACACAGAAAGGCAAGCTTATCAATGAAAATGGGTTCGAAGCAGTGGTAAAATATTTTTGGAAGACAATAACCCGAGCGAAGCGAGCGAGTTTTGCAAATTACATGAGTCAAGTAAAATTACTATATCTAACCTCGTTATGAAATGTCAAGTTTTAAATGCATTTTTGACGTTATGAAACGTCACAGTTTTCATAACTCAGTCCCATTACATAACTGAGTGATGTAATGAATTTTTACGTAACTGATTACTATCATTTTCCTATTTAAAAGTGGGATTGGATAAATTTTTGTACTTAACACGTCATGAAAAATAATTTTACTTAACTCATGTAATTTGCAAATATTACATTCGTCAAATAAAATTAGTCTTTTCATAACTGGTTACGTAAATAACTATTTCATAACGTGTTAAGTACAAAATTTTATTTACCCCGCTTTAAAATAGGAAAATGATAATAATCAGTTACGTAAAAATTCATTACATCACTCAGTTATATAATGGGACTGAGTTATGAAAAATGTGACGTTTCGTAACGTCAAAAATGCATTTAAAACTTGATATTTCATAACGGGGTTAGATAAAAGACTATTTACATTGCTATAATTTATAAATTGATGACTAGAACACCACAATTCTGATGATTCACTTCACCGTTTAATTTGAAAGGTCATTTATCGGAGAAAATAATATTTTTTATCAGAAGAGGATCACCATTGCATATATTCATCATCGTTTCACAAAATTATATCCTCCAATCTGGATCATCATCACTTAGTTCTCGCACATGCTGATTTTTAAAAGGATGCCATTTTTCTAATTTTAATACTGTATCTACTGACGTTTTAGTAGCATCATAATCGCAACTAACCTAGCAAATGCTGGTGGATTTTTTTCAATGGCCAGTATCATATTTAATTATGTATCCTCGTGAACACCTGGGCGACTTGTTTTGGGTAAGTCCTCCACCGTACCAGTGTATCTAAATTTGTTTTCAATAGAAATTAAAAATCGACGTGCGATGATTTTTTTCTAATATTTTTGATTTAAGAAATAATGAATTTATTCCATACTTTACGGGCACACTGACACGATGGCGGAAAGTGAAGGTGAAATGTTAACTAAAACTAAGAAAGTTTGTAAATATTGTAAAAAAGAAATGTGTAATTACCTACCTATTTAACTTGTAAAATATGTAGTATATATAATAGCTGTGCTATAAGAATAAAAATGTGTTGCAAACATCAATAGAAAATGCAAATACACATACAGAAGACTTGCACTTGAAAGAAGAAAATTTATTAAGACAAATTATCAAAGACAACGACACAATTATCACAGACAAAGACTCACTTATATTGTTGTTAAATTATAAAGTACTAAATTTGGAAGAAAAGTTAAAACAAGCAGAGAGGGGAAAAATACACATCATGAACAAAAACACACTGCAAAGTCCAGTGAAAAATGAACAAAAAAATTGCAGAAAAAACAACTACAAAACAAACAAATTTAGTGATACTTTAAAGACAGAGAAATAAATACATACATGAAAATAAAGGATAATAGATGTTTTAGTCGGACTTAACTATGACTTAAAGGATGTAGAGTATACTAGCTCCTTCTGGTCACGGAGAGTAATAGTTTATAGGTTCGACTTTAAAAAAAGAAGAAAAGAATAGAAATCAATTAAAAAATTAAGATGTAGATGAAAATTTTTAAAAGCATGCTTAGGACTTCACATAAAGGTGAATCAAAATAAGAATCTATTACATAAATTACTTATTTACCACCAAAACATAGTGCCCAAAAAATAAAATAATAAAATGTGAAGTTTTCTTCAAATCATTAGACGAACAGCCAGCAGTGGTATATTTCACGGAACATTGGTATAGAAAGGAAGAAGAAACAACCATAAACATCGAAGGATATAAATTGGTATCATCATTCTCTCGAGATAAAAAACTACACGGAAGATCCTGCATATTAGTCTTAAATGAAACGGAGGCCAGGAAATAGAAGTTTTAAAACTGTTGGGGATATCTCCGCCTACCTCCTTGGACTGTATCTTTAAATTAGTTCTTGTTGTATTTCAAAAACTCTCCAATTATTCTCCAAAATTATTATCAAAAAATTTATTATTCTGACATTTTTCATAATTCAAATCTCAATTATATTGATTATTTTTTATATATACAAAAACAATATATGCACTTTCGTTGCTTAGTAAACATTCTCCCACCTTGAAAGGAAGTCTTTCAACAAATTCAAAATAATTTATACAAAAAATAAATAAACAAATAAATAAATTTCAAGTATTATTTCTAACAGTAGGAAACCGACAAATTTTTGATATCGCACGTTTAAGTTCTCCACATTTGGTTTTAATAGAAGCAACACGACATCTTTTGTCGGGTCCTGGATGTAGCGCACTAATTCTTCCAAGTTTCCATTGTAATGGAGGAATATTATCTTCCCGTATTAAAACCATCTCTCCTATTTTCAGCGTATCTTGTTCGTTTTGCCATTTTCTCCTATGTTGAAGTTCAGTTACATATTCTTTTGACCAGCGATTCCAAAAATGCTGGGCTAACATTTGAATATGCTGGAATTTTGACAAACGGTTTGTCGAGATGTCTCTTAGGTCAGGATCCGGAATTGATATTAGTCTTTTCCCGATAAGGAAATGGGCAGGAGTTAGAACGTCTAAATCATCAGGACTCGAAGAAAGTGGAACCAATGGACGCGAATTTAAAATAGCTTCCACTTGAACGAGTAGAGTATAAAATTGTTCAAAAGTAAAAGATACGTTTCCCATTACTCGCTTTAAATGGTGTTTGCATGATTTTACCCCTGCTTCCCAAAGACCACCGAAGTTAGGTGAATGAGGTGGAATAAATTTCCAAGTCACACCTTCATTCTCAAAATATTCCAACAATTAGACTGTTTCTTTAAAAATTCACCCAATTTTTCTAATTCTGTTTTAGCTCCAATAAAATTGGATCCATTGTCCGAATATACTAAATTCGGTTTACCTCTTCTAGAAGCAAATCGTCTAAAAGTAGCTATAAAAGCCTCGGTTGTCAAATCCGAGACCAATTCGAGATGTATCGCTTTGGTAGAGAAACACACAAACAAACATCCATAACATTTTGATATTTTGGCTCCACGGCCTGGTCTGTCTTTAATATAGAAGGGGCCAAAGTAATCAACACCAGTGGTAAAAAATATAGGCATTGGACGAACTCGCATTTCAGGCAAAATACCCATAATCTGACTTATTCCTGTTGGTTTTACTCTAAAACATTTTACACATTGAAATATTACTTTCTTTGCTAAATTACGGCCTCCAATTGCCCAATAATTTTCTCTTATGGAACTTAATAACATTTGTGGTCCCGCATGACATAACCGGTTATGTTCAGCTTTAAATAATAGATAAGTTAAATGATGCTTAGATGATAATAGTAGAGGATGTTTCTTTGCATAATCCAATTCAGATAATTGGAGTCTACCTCCCACCCTAAGCAAACCAACCTCATCAATAAATGGGCTTAAGCTACCAATACTTCTCGATTTGATTGGCCTTTTCTTTTTCAAATTATATATTTCCTCAGAAAATATTTCCATCTGAGCCAGTTTTATCAAACATTGCAAGGCATTACTTAATTCTAAAGCTGATAAAGAACCATTTATCGGCTCTAGAGAATGTTTACAATTATATGCGAACCTAAGGCAATAGCCTACCGTCCGCTTTAGACGACTCAGCAGAGAAAAACCACTAAAAGGAAATGAATCATCAAGTTGAACAACCTGACAAGTTTGGGTTTGTTTTTTCATTTCTGGGAGGTTTTCAACAATTTGAAAAACTGGCTTTGGCCATAAATTTTCATTAAGTGAGAGCCATTTTGGATCCTCCCACCATTTTTTACAATCAATTAATTTATCGGGGGTTACGCCACGTGATAATAAATCAGCAGGGTTATCCTCTGATCTTATATGATGCCAGTTGTCTGATTTACTCAAACTTTGATTTTGTGATATTCTATTTCCAACAAAAGTCTGTAATAAATGAGAAGTGGCAATCCAACTAAGTACCACTGTAGAATCACACCATAACCTTGTTTTAATGAACTGAAGATTAGTACTCTGTTTCAGTTTAGACACCACTTTAACCAGAACTAAAGCTCCACATAGTTCAAGTCGTGGAATTGTCAATGATTTCAGTGGGGAAACCTTCACTTTATAACAGACCAATGACACTTGAATACTGCCACTTACATCAATACTCCTTATATATACATAGCCACCATAACTGTCAACACATGCATCACAAAATCCATGAATCTCAATTTCAACCGGTTTACAGCAAACAACATGTCTTGGTATTTGCAGATCATTAAGATAACAGAATAGTTCTCTCAATTTGCCCCATTGTATTTGAATACTAGTAGGAAGACTTTCTTCCCAGTTTAATTTCAAAAGCCATAGTTTTTGAAGTAACACTTTTACTAATATTATACATGGATCCAATAAACCAAGGGGATCAAAAATTCTCGATATCTCCGATAATATAGTTCTTTTTGTTATTGTGTTAGAACTGGTAGAAAAATCAATACTGTACATTAAAACATCCATTTTAAAACTCCAATATATTCCCAGAGTTTTATTTTGATCTTTTTCACCGAACTCTACGTTATCTGAATTTACAGAACATGGAGACATTTGTTGAAGAACTGCTGAATTATTAGATACCCATTTTCTCAATTCTAAACAACCTGTTCTGAGAATTGATGACACCTCATTACATATTTGAATTGCATCTGCACTGTTATCTCCACCAGACAACATATCATCCACATAAAAATGATGAAGAATGACATGTGCAGCTCTTGGATACTTTTCCATATTTTCTAATCCTAGCTGCTTCAGACACCTTATTGCTAAAAATGGTGCTGATTTTGTCCCATAGGTCACGGTATTCAATTTATATTCACCTACTTCTTGTTCAGGGCTAGACCTCCAAAATATCTTTTGTAACGATCTTTGATTTTCATCTACTAATATCATTCTATACATTTTGGCAATATCTGCACAAACAACCACATTATACTCACGAAATCGTAATAAAATTGACAATAAATCATCTTGAATAGTTGGTCCTTTAGCCTGGATGTCATTAAATGACACCCCTGTATCAGTAGGAGAAGATCCATTAAAAACGACCCTCAATTTCGTTGTCAAACTGTTTTCATTCAAGACTCCATGGTGGGGAAAGAAATATGAAATTTGTTCATTCGAAGTTGAAGATACTAACGACATGTGACCCAAATTTTTATATTCTTCGAGAAATTCCGTATACATTTGTTTCAATTTAGAATTTTTGGCCAACCTTTTCTCTAACATAAAGAATCTCTTTAATGCATATTGCCGCGAATCGCCCAATCTCGAGGGTGACTCTAATAATGGAATTTGAACCACAAATCTTCCATTCTTACATCTTTTGGTTGTATCTACAAACACTTGCTCACATTTTTTATCCTCATTGAACAAACGAATTAAAATTTGGTGGATCTTCTATAGCCCAAAATTTCGCCATTTGTTCTTGAATATCCAAATTAATTGTCAAATTGCAACGAAGAATTTTACCACCACCAACTGGAAAAACTGAACCTGAAACTATCCATCCTAAACGCGTCTTTTGAAGAACTGGCTGATTGTTACCTAAACTAATTTGCCCAATGCAAAGAAGATTATAGAAAACATCTGCCCCTAATACTATGTCTATTTTACCTTGTTTAGAAAATCTAGGATCAGCTAATTGTATATGAGTAGGAATTTTTAAATGAGAAACGTTCACGTTCTGACTTGGCATAGACTCGCTTATTTGTGAAACCACTAGACAAGAAATAACTTTTTTCAAAATTATTTTGTAGAGACTGAATATTAATAAGACATTTAGATTTTATATTTGATACCACTTGATTGATCCCAACGATTGCAATCTCAATATTTTCAAGACTTATATTTAATCTTTTACACAAACTTTCTGATATCAAGTTAGACTGCGAACCAGTATCAAGTAATGCCCGACACGTATGTGAATAACCATTTGAATCGATCACCTTAATTAAAGCTGTCGAGAGTAACACTTCACCCTGAACATTTTCACAAAATGCAGAGTGAATCAAAGACATGTCTGTTGAACATCCTGCATCGGCATTGGGTGTATTATGTGTTACCATTTCAGTAATACTAACGTTTTCATTTTCTTTCAAAGGCCCAATACCTTCACTAGTATTAGAAGTTGAAACTTGTTTTTCAAAATGTAGCAAAGTATTATGTTTAGAGCCACATTTTTTACACCCGTTTAAGTCACATTCTCTACTTATATGCTTTGCTCTTTTTAAGCAATTCAAACATAATTTGAGTCGTTTAGCCTGTTCAAATCGAGAATGAATGTTGAGTTTTAAAAACTTTTCGCATTGCCCAATATAATGTTTGTTATTGCAATATGAGCATACCATAGTATTAACGAAAAATGATTTATTAAATTTTGACTTCAGTTGACTTGCTTTATTATCACCTCTACGGTTTTTTAAACATTCTAATATTTCTGCCCTTGATTTTAAAAATGTTTCAAATTCATTTAAACACGGTAACCTATCTCTAGGTTTTTCCTCCTCCCATTCACGCTTAGTTTTAAAATCTAATTTTCCACTAATTAAAAATATAATAATTATATCCCACGACTTAATGAGCTGTCCAAGATTCTCAAGAGACCTCAAATGTTTTGTCATAGAGTCTAAAAGTTTTCTCAATTCTACAGCTGATTCCTTTACCAATGACGGCAATCCAAATAATGCTTTTAAATGATTATTAACTAATAATGATGTATTGTTAAACCTATCACATAAAAGATCCCATGAAATTTTATAATTCGCTGTAGAAAATTCCAAAGAATGGATTATCTGTTTTGCGTCCCCCTCCAAAGCACTTCGCAGAAAATGAAACTTCTCAATGTCTCCAATAGAGTCATTTTTGTGTATCATAGATTCAAAAGTATCTCGGAACTCAAGCCAATTATCAAATTCACCATAAAATTTAGGAATCGGAATTGGAGGCAACTGAGGCTTTGACTTCAGAGCCAAAACAGAACTAGAAATAACACCAGAATGATGAGACATTAAGTTCTGTGACATATTGTCATGATCGAGGTTTTCCTCATGATCAGACAATATCTTTTTGCAAATAGCTTCGATTTTATAATAAGAATCCTCAACATCATTATGTATTTTTAATTGATTCTCAAACTCAGTGTCATCAACTGACATTTCAATTGCATTTTGACATTCATTAAATTCTGTGAGAAAACTGCTTATTTTATTTAGTCGCGATTCTACTTCAATTAATGTGACTTGATCCAAGGCTTGACCATCAACTTTAAGATTTGTCACTCCATCTACAAACTTTTTAAAAAATGTAAGTTTTGCTTTTATGCATCCACGTTTTTTTATCAAATCTTTTAGTTCTTGATCAGCCATTATTTACTTTACAAAACTAATATTAAAATCGTTACTCTACTCACTCAAGTTAGCTAAATAAATCAATATAGAAAATCTGGTTTTAATCTCACTATTATTCTTCAACAATATCAATTTTTCAATTAACTTTATCCTGACCTAGAACCCAATGTTCTTCAAAACAGAGTTACAACCAATTTATAACTCTATCAATCTCCACTCCAAGCTACCAATTCACCAATCCGACTCGTACGGACTAATATGTTGGGGATATCTCCGCCTACCTCCTTGGACTGTATCTTTAAATTAGTTCTTGTTGTATTTCAAAACAGAGTTACAACCAATTTATAACTCTATCAATCTCCACTCCAAGCTACCAATTCACCAATCCGACTCGTACGGACTAATATGTTGGGGATATCTCCGCCTACCTCCTTGGACTGTATCTTTAAATTAGTTCTTGTTGTATTTCAAAAACTCTCCAATTATTCTCCAAAATTATTATCAAAAAATTTATTATTCTGACATTTTTCATAATTCAAATCTCAATTATATTGATTATTTTTTATATATACAAAAACAATATATGCACTTTCGTTGCTTAGTAAACAAAAACAAAATTCAAATGAGGGGCGTATAGAATGTGCTGCTATTGTTAGTAAGTCCAATAAACTACTAGTTATTTGCATTTATAGACCACCATTAGGTAACATAAACTTTTTTTTTTGAAAAATTATCATATGCTATATATTTGTTCTAATACCTACTCTAAATATAATGTTGTACTTTGTGGAGACAATATAAATCTGTTATGCTCCAAATGATTTTCACACCTACATGGAAAAATAAAAAATCACTAACTTTAATTGACAACATTTTCATTAGCAGTAATCATAGGTTTGATGGTAAATGTGTAATATTTGCCCTATCTGATCATAAAGGGCAGATTTTACAAATTGATCAAAAAACCAAAACAGAAAATCAAAATGGTGCTTATAAAGCGAGAATATTCTCAGAACATAAATTACAGCAATTTAAAACCGAAATTGAAAATGTAAGTGGGGAAAGCATTTTCAATGAAAGCGATCCCAACATCTCATATCAGAAATTTGTAATCATTATTCATGATGCATTATAAGACTATTTCCCATAAATTTCAAGCAAAATGGTACAAAAAATTGGATAACCAATTGCATTAGAAACTCATGCAAAAATGAATGCACCCTATATAAAGAAATGTTGTCAGGTACAATCTCTCAGCACTTTTATAATTATACAAACATTTCTTAACTAGGTAAATGTAGTTTTTTAAAATAAGTAGTGTTATTTAAATATCAGTACAATATGTAATCTGACTTCTTGTTTTTTCCTTTTCTGTGACACCTTTTCATTGTGTTTGTGTATATTATATAATGAATGTAACATAATGTGAAATAAAGAAATTATTTTCATTATTATTATTATTATTATCAAACGCTTTCTCTATATCTAATAGCACCATCACTGTGCTTTTCCTAAGATTGTATTGCACCTTGATACCATTTACCACCTAACCTGCTGCATGGTATTTCTTTCTTTCTTAAAACTGAACTGATGTTCGTCGTGAATCAAGAAGTCATCTTGAAAATTGGGATGACTTTCTCCACTGACTTGGATAACGCCGACAGAAATGAGAGTGGTCAATAGCTGCCGGCATTTTGTGCATTATCAGGTTTCAAGGTCGGAATCATCACAGCACTTTTCCATGAAACGGGTTACCGGTGCTCTTTGTTGTAATTAATTTATTTTGGATAAACATCAAAGGTAAAATAATAGGATTGCAGATGACATTAGTAATTTTTATGAAGGCGATAACTGGGAAAATGTAAAAATACATGCTGAAAATGATTTTAAAAACGTAAAATCCTGGTTTGGCCATCATTTATTACCATAAAATGTTGAAAAAACAAATTTAGCTAGTCTTCTTATAAATTAGGACAATTGTATTCTCACATAGATCGATCTGACAATAAAGTCTGCTTCCACCATAAAATTTCTAGGAATTCTAATTGATCAACACTTACGATGGGGTGCGCATTTAAAAGAACTAATAAAGGAACAGATCTACGATTCATTATTTTAAATGTTTTAGATAAATTCGTATACTACATATTAAACATTTAAATATGTTATACCAATTGCTGGTAGAGTCTCAGTTTCAATATAATAGCCTGGGGAGGAGCATTAAACTGTTATATAACATACTTAGAAATCATTCAAAGAAGAATATTAATAATCATTTATAAGAAAAAAAACCAACTTACCCTAATGACAAGTTGTATAAAGAAGCTTAGGTTATGGATGTCCGTAATTATTTTTCTTGCATCTCCTGCTAAAGGCTCTGTAAAAAATTCCAATGGTAATAACTAATTACAAATTAAGAAGTTGTAATCTTACCTGTTCCTAAAATGTTTAAAACTGCAGGACAGTGTAGCAGCTATTTTTTAATTTAACTCGCTTTCACCTGCTATAAAACAGATTCAATCTACATATAAATTTAAAAAATAAGTAAACAACACACAGCGAGAGATTATTCGATTCGAATAGGTGTTAAAGGAAAGCACATCATATAAAGAAGCGTTGGCTTCTTTGATCCCTTTACCACCGTGAAAGAAGCCGATGTTTTTTATGTTATAAATAAATTTGAAATAAACTATACGAGTTGATTTCTGATGTGGAGTATTGATGACGGTTCTCACTATAGGTGGAGTGAGCATAATCCATACACGTCATTATTTGCCTCGCTTTTAACACCTGTTTTACTTCAAACAGTGCTTGCTGTATAATATTTCATTGGCTGGAAAAGTGATACATTCCCAAACTGATCTGAAAATAATTAAATTAATTTTTTAAATATGAAATACATTTTTGTGAATTATAAATATGTATAATCAATACTTACTGATAAACTTACTGATGCATAAAATGCACCCTTAGGGAGTTAGAGACCCTTAAAGGGGCTCAGACGAAACGTCTTTTTTTTTATTGAACAACGGTAAAAGATAAATAAATGTTGTAAACGTGTTACTTGTCCTAATTTCTTGTTGCTTTATTCGTTGATAACTGCATACTTTTTTCTTCGAATAAATAGTAACATTTTTGTTTTGCTACTTTCTTTTTTTTACCGCCATGTATTATAATAATTTTTAAACTCAATAAAGGATGCCAATATTGACTTAAATAAAGAAGGACTTCAGTAAGTAGAAATGTTCAAAAATTCTAAATTTATGATCAAAATTAAGTTGAAAAAGAAAAGTTACAGGGCGAAACATCCTACCCCCCCCCCAAGGACGTCAGTGGTTTTAATAACCAAAAATGAACTAGCGCACCTTATTCAGCATGAAAAAGTAAGTGAATAACCAAAATTTTGTCTATTTATCTTTTACCGTTCTTCAAATAATAGAAAAAAAAAACAAATTTCATCTGAACCTCTTTATGGGCATTTTATGCTACATATTTATAACAACTTTTCGACTTATTTTGATGAGTACACATACTGTAGAAGTTTGGAGCCCTATTTTAGAAACACCCTGTATGTGTATATGTGTTTGTGTATAAAATATTTATGTATGTATGTAAAGTTTATTTCAAACTTATTTGTATAAAAAAATGGCTTCTTTTTTATATTGCAATTAAACATTTGCTTGTACTCTTGTTAAATACATAATAGTGAATTTTGGATTATAGTTTATGGCACAAGCACAATTAAGTGCATATATTAACACACTTATGTGTATACTTTATATGTATTGTACATTATTGTATTTTTTTAATTATTATTGCAATCAATGATATTTTTTTTGCAAATAAATAAATTTATCATTATTTTTATATAAAACGATAACTGTGTGTTGGGTGGATAGTCATCTGGTTACCAGAAAACATATTAGAAAATAGTTGTCCAGCATTACTGGACTTTTTTTATAATAATGATAATAATAATAATATCCTTGCAAAATACAACACATTTATGTACTCACGTAATTAATTGCAACAGCGAAGGAACAAAAAACTATATTTTAAATGTGGATGCCGGCATGTTACAAACATAAGCTGTATTGTCATCTTTTAAATAAATGTAGAAAATATTAGTACTTAATTACTGAAAGTCTATAATAAATTGTCCTTAATTAAATCCATATGAATTACCTAAAACTTTAAAACTAAATAACAAAACATTAAATTAAATGTAGGTGGTTTTGTATGATCGTAAAAGGTCTTGTTATAAATTGAAAATACGGGCTATATGTCGCAGTTCAAATAAATAAACAAGCAGACATATGTGTACGACAGAAACCCCACCACCTACATACATCGCAACTGAACATTTATGGATCCAACTTTTCATGGAAACTTGGCCTACATGCATAGACATTTTTCACAAATTCACTCAATTTTGTTTAGTTGACGCAATGAACATTGTGTACGATCTATGCCAAATTATTTTCCAGTCTACAGGGTTCCTGCAGACAATGTGAAAAAAATTTTTCAAACAGTTTGAATAATCGGGATTTAGTCGTATGTGTCATATAGTGGACCTGTTTACAGGCACAGAAGTGAACTTTGCTGATCCTAATGTAAATGTGGCTTCTTTAAGAAACTTCCAATATTTTAAATACACTCCCAGTACATCTGCAGATGTGGAACGGTCGTTTTCAGAAATGGATTTTAATGGATTAATGATACTTTTATTCCAGTGCACAAAATAATTGTAATTGTAGTGCAATAGTGTTGTTTGCTAAATGTTCAGCATTCATCTAATTTTTGAATTACAAAAATCTCCCGTCAAAAGTATAAGATAAGATATTGTCTGTTTTGTATTGTATATTATTTTTGCACGAGAATATTGATCTGTTAACACACAAGCTAATTTCGCCCGATATTCGCGAAATGACTACTTGAGTTGCGGTCTAATTATTACGTATGCTTCATAAACTTTCAACTTGAACCTTTCAAATAAGTTATCTGGTTACCAGACGATTATCCACTCCCTAAAAAAATATATTTGTAGGTGTTAATTATGTTATGACTATATTTGTCCATTTCTGCGTTATAATTGTAATTAGGTTTTGTATTTATATTCTTTTATAGTTGCATAAAGCTGTAATTTTTTTTACTTCTCCCATTTTTTATATTATTATTATATATTATAGATTATCCCCCCTTAAGCACATTTTTCAGTAAAGCTTTGTACATGTTTTTAAATTAAAAGAAAGTTATTTATTTGAGGAAATTATAGGCAAATAATGCACATTTTTCATTGTTTTCAGATTTATAACACAATTTTTTTTTAAATTATTTATTTAAAATCCTGTTCAACATTAAGAAAATAAAATTTAAATATTTTGATTAAACATGAGGTACCCTCATGTTTAATTTTTATTTATTTTTTATATTATATATATATATATACTTCATAAGTAATTTTTAAAACAAATTAGTATTGTACAAGTAAATACATTTACAACTTACTATTTTAAGATAAAAACATTATTTATTTAAAGAACGAACTTTTTACCACAATAATTTCAATTGCATAAGGACAATTTTTTACCTTAATAAATTTATTATATCAAAAATAAATATACCAATACATAAGTATAATTAAATTTACATAAAATATCTGTGGTTTTAGCCCTTCTTTTAAATTGTAATATAGTATATAAATATATACAATTTTTAATTATTATAAAACATAATTGTCCATGTTCTTCTTTTTTATTTTCCTTGCCGATCTCCTAATTGAAGATTTACTTAATCCAGATCTAAAACAAAACTAACATGAATAAGGCACCTTACTTAAATAATAATAATAATAATAATAATAATAATAATACAAGGGTGCAAGGTCGGCAATCTCCACGTTGGTGCACCCTGGACAGGCAGAGGCTACTCTGCCTGACTAATGTCGGCCGGGGGGTACCAAGGCTAACCACCTGGTACCCCTTCTACTTCGGGTTCCTTATGAACCGAGAAGGGCCTCTCACGATCGACCCCAAGCGGATGGGGGTCAGAGACAGGCGGGAGGGGCCTCACCGGATAGTCTCAACAACGACGACATTGGCATTGTACACGGACGCTTTAAGTGGACGAGGGAACTTCGGGATGACTTGCTGACCTGTCGCGAGAGTAGCGAACCTGAGCAAAGGGGATACATGGCGCGAATGCATGCACTTTGGTGCGAAATGCACCCAGAGCATCGCGCCTTCTCTCAACAACATCTGAGAGATCAAGTATCCTTTCTGCTCAGGACAGGTTACGTAAGGGCACCCCGTCAACCGGAAGAATTGCCAGCCGCAGTCCCACCGCGGCAATTATCAGCTGATGGGGAACATCCTTTAGAGTTCACCGATGTAGACTTACGGACAAGGGTTAGCCTTAACACCAGGGCTAACCTAAAGCCACAAGACCTGGCTAGAATGGACGCGGTCATCGATGAGGAAATTCCAGAAGATGTAGACATCTGGCAAATCAACTGTGCCGTGTACAACGCCGCGAAGCAACTCGTCCCCCGTGAGAGGTCAACCAATCACGGGGTCGAGAAAGCCAAGCGGCGTGTACAAAAAATCGAAAGCAAGATACAGTCGGCCAGACAACACGCTTCTCGGATCCAGAGTGTGGTGGAATATAAGAAGACTGGCAGAGTTTTTACTCCCAGGATCCGGCGCATAACTGCCGGATTAAGACGTCAACACCATACTCTAAATCTGACAGTGATGCTTACCATCAAGCAGAACTGTCTAGATAGGATCCGAGCGCTCATGGCGATAAAGAAAACATTGAAGAGGCGGGTGAGGAGTATGGAACAAAACAATTTGTTCCGTACGAATCCTTCCCGCCTCTTTCAAGAGCCACAGCGTGTTGTCGAGAATCCGCCGACTGTAGAAGATGTCGAAACCTTCTGGAAGGGAATCTACGAAACGCCGCGTCCATTCAATAGCGACACTCCATCAATTACACACTTCGAGGCTCTGTGTCACAGACATCTTGAAGAGCCAGAAGAAGTGTGCCCGGCAATCAGTACGGAGGAAGTCCAACAAGCACTTGTTGGTACCAAGAACTTCGCTGCCCCGGGCCCAGACGGCATTAACAACTGGTGGTGGAAGAAATTTCCTTCCACTCACCGCCGTCTGGCGCTAGTTTTCAACTCATGGTTGAACGAGGGGCAGCAGATTCCGGACTGGTTCGTCGAGGGACGTACTGTGCTTATCCCCAAAAAGGGGGATCTTTCCGACCCGAGGAATTATAGGCCGATCACTTGCCTTAACTCCTGCTACAAGATATTTACACGTATCTTGTATGCTAGGACGCTGAGGTCTGTTGATCCGGTCTTCCAGCAGATACACGAACAGCGTGGTGCCAAGAAGGGCATGGCAGGTTGCAAGGACAGCCTGCTGATAGACCGCTGTATTACACAGGATTCTGTGCAATACAAGCGGAATCTATCGATGGCCTGGATTGATTACCGCAAGGCATTTGATACAACATCGCATGAGCTGTTGTTGTACTTGCTCAAATGTCTTGCGGTACCAGCACCACTAGTGAGATGCATAGAACAGCTGCTACCGCTCTGGAAGACCCGCTTCACCATAACATCAGGTGCACAGCGGGTCACGACAGGGCAGGTGGCATTTAGGAGAGGAGTTTTCCAGGGTGACTCCCTAAGTCCTCTCCTCTTCTGCATCTCACTGCTGCCGTTGTCTGTTGGGCTCCGCTAAACCCGCGGATATCAATGTGGGCCACCCGGCGACCGGAGGCATAAGGTCACCCATCTATTTTATATGGATGACCTTAAACTTTATGCCTCCGGAGAGCGCGAACTACAAAACGCTCTTAGGGTGGTCGAAGAATATACGCGGGCAATTGGTATGGAGTTCGGGTTGGACAAATGTGCAGTCGTCCACCTCAAGAGAGGACGATGCGGGGAATTCCCTGAAGATGCGCAGCTCGCAGACGGAAGCATCCTAAGACATCTGGATGCCGGAGAGACCTATACATATCTGGGTGTGCAACAAAGGCACATCCAGGATGTATCACAAATAAAAGATTCTCTCCGCGGCAAGTACAGACACCGCCTCCGAAAGATTTGGTCTTCCGAACTTTCGGAGAAGAACAAGGTGTCTGCAACTAATATGCTTGCCGTTCCGATTCTGCTCTACTCCTTCGGAGTAGTAAAGTGGAGGGTAGATGAGCTGCGCCAATTAGATAGGGATACCCGCAAGATGATGAATATTCACAGAAGTATTCATCCTAGATCGTCCGTTCCTCGTGTGTACCTCCCACGTCAACGGGGGGGCGAGGACTCTTGAGCTTGGAGTGTACGCATGGCAGAGTAGTACTGAGTATGGCATGTAACATACTCAGGAGCTCAGATCCCCTCTTGCGGTTCGTAAAACATCACGAAACTGTAGGAGTGGGAGCAGGATTGTTCAAGGCAGCAAAAAGAGCCGCAGATGAACTCGGTCTCGCATTTGACATCAGGCGAGGAGGCCGGCGAGGTGCTGATGTTGAGTCAGTCACCGAACTTCAGCCAAATCGTCTGAAAGCCCGAATTAGAGCTGCCGAACAGGAGAAACTGTTTCGGCAGCACGTCGATAAACCCCAGCATGGTGTCTTCTATAAGAACATAGAAACACTGGGTTTATCGACCAGGCTGACCTTCGCCTTTCTAAGGTCAGCAGGGCTTAAGTCGGAGACCGAGGGATTCATTATGGCCTGTGAAGATGGTGTTATCAACACTTTGGTCTACCGTAGCCGCGTGTGGCGTGTAGAGGTTCCTGATATCAACTGCAGGACCTGCCATCAGGCGTCGGAATCGCTCATGCACTTACTATCTGCATGCCCTATATATGCGATTTCGGCCTACATCCACCGACATAACGCGGCTTTACGAGTGCTATACTACCATCTAAGGCACTCGTACGGGGTAGACCAGACACCAGTGCTGCCTTACGTCCCCGGAGATATTGAGTCCATTGTCGAGAACGAGAAATGCAGGATTTACTGGAACTACTCGTTCCCGACTGTCAGGCTAATCCAAGCCAACAAGCCTGACATAGAAAAACATCACCTTGAAGGAGGAGGAGAAACGGACCAAATATCGCGATCTCCGGTACGAGCTCCAAGTGCTGTACCCAGGCTACTCGGTCAAAATGGTCGTCCTTATTATCGGTGTACTCGGAGGGATAAAGCCTACGCTGCTCTCGGAACTGAAGATCACACCGGCCTGTCAAAAACCAGCCGAGTGGCTGGCAGGTCAAATGCAGAAGGCGGTCATTCTGGGTTCTCTCCGTCTGCTTAGGGCACACGATTCTGGTATCTACAGTAACTAACCCTGCGGGATGCGGGGAGTGGCTGTAGTTGATGCGCCGGCGCGACTCCCGTGAGGCGTCGGAGGCCACGGGAGGACTGACCGGCATCGGGAAACCGAAAAAAAAAAAAAAAAATACAGAACACAACGTACAATGTAGTCAAACCAGCACACGCGCTGGGTTAGATGTTACAATCATAACTTTCAGAGCACCGTCTGTCAGATTACATTATTATTATTATTACTATTATTATTAAATTAGAGCAAATGTTATAAGGCAAATACCAGTTTATTCTCTCAAGCCCTCTACAATTGTATGATGTTTATTCCTTCTGTTCTTTGAATACCATACACTGGGTGCCCATGCGACCATTTTTTTCTTTATTTTTCAGATAAAAATTTGAAAGGATATTTGGCATAAAAATACACCTAACCAGATATACTCCCAGTTTAACCGGAAGTATTAGTAACATTTTTTATTTTAAATAGCACCCTGAATATTCTATAATCTGATCCCATAGAGGTTTGAATTACCTTTATGTTAGCGCCAAGCATATTACCACAGCATTACAAGTCCAAGTGATTAATCAGGAAGAAAGTGCTCTGATAGACATTAATAAAAAAGGCACGTCAGAATAATCACGAGCCTTGTTCGGTGTGGTTTTATGTTATCTTTCTGTTACTATAATCAATATAATATAGTTTTTAAATGATTTGAACGAAACAACTAAAATACCCCGACCTGCATTGGATTATACCTTCAAATCATGATAGATCAGTGGCCAATATCACCACCTGGGCTAGAGGTCGCCCCTCTCGGTGCTTGCTTAGCAAGTCGCTATCCGCCAGACATCTGTGATGTTAGTCGGATAGTAGCATTTGGACCATATGAGAAGTTTCTCATACCTCTCACCACTACTCAATTTACCTTAGTCAGTATATGACTAGCAGGTTGGCCACTATCATTTGTCTGTTCCATAACCTATGGCATACTGAGGAGAACTAATGAGTTCGAAACCGGTCTATGTCTGGTTGGGAATTGACAAATGATATTGGCTACCGATATATCATGATTTGAAGGTATAATCCAATGCAGGTCGAGGTATTTGCCCGCTGAGTAGTTGTTTCGTTCAAATCATATTTAATAACAGTAGTTTAGTCCACCTGGGCTAGAGGTCGCCGTTCTCGGTACTTGCTTTGCAAGTCGCTATCCGCCACAGAGACATCTATGATGTCGGTCGGATAGTAGCATTTGGACCATATGAGAAGTTTCACATACCTCTCACCACTACTCAATATAGAGTTTATTAAAGTTCTTGCGTATTTGTTCAGCTTTGAACTATATATATAAAAGTTAATATCAGATGTGGGACACGTGCTTTCCTTGCCCCTGAGTGCCTGCAGTGTCCGTGCACTATGGATTCCGAAAACAGATCTGTTGAGTCGACATTAGAGATCTTGCGCCATGGCTTGTTAAACCGCTTCGATTCCCGATCCAATGTGACCTCGGGAGATCCTGTTAATTTGCCGAAATTTGTGCCCGGACGAGATGACCCACAACTAAGGGTGGGTAAAATTTTCGACATGGCTGTCGATTTGGGCTGGAATAATAGTAATATTAAGGCTAGAATTTCAGGTTGTTTTGAGGGATCAGTGGTTTTCTTGTTGGAGCCCTGTAAATCGTCGTTCCTGATTTAGTTTAGAAAAGAGATTTGTGCGAAAGTTTCGCCATTAGTGCCAATTTTGGCAAGTTAACTTATGATGCTATAACATATAGTTCTGACGGATGTCCGACGTACGGATCTTACGGTCATATAAAATTGCAAAAATTAAATGCATTACGTGTTCCATTTCAACAAGAACAGCAGCTTGTAAGTTTAATTTGTTTTGGCATAAAAGATATTGCTTTGCAAGCGCAGTTGACTCAAGCTTGCCATCTGTCTCCTAGTTCTTTGATAGCTCATTTCGCACGTATAGAATCTAAACTAAATTTCAGTCAGCGTCATAACATTCATAATAGAGCTAGGAGTATGTCTGTGCATGTTGCTGTTTCTATGAAAACTGATCTAGTTAAATGTTTTGCGTGCGGTAAATTAGGTCACCGAAAATCTACGTGTCCCATTCGCACTTATCGTATAACATGTGAAAGAAATGAAACACCAGGACTTAGTTTACCTTCAAGTAATATTATGTTAATTTGTGACTTTTGTAAAAAAGCGGGTCATTCCGCTGATAAATGTTTTAAGAAAAGGCGTTTTGATAAATTAAAACAGGTGGATATTTGTTATTCTTCTCAGAGAGATGATATGGGAAAAAGTTTGTCTTTATTTTATCTTAATATTGATGATAAAAATTATAAAGTATTACTGAATACTGGAGCTCAAGTATCTTTATTGCGAGAAAATTTTGCGAAAAAACATGTAGTTGACACCTGTTACGGAACAAATAGTAATTACGGTGTACAAAACATTTCATTATGTTCATATTATGCCGTTAATGTTACAGTTTTGTTCTATAACCCTAAAATTCCATTAAAAATGCATTTAGTGCATGGCGAAGCAATCCCGTGCGATGCTTTAATTGGTCAAGATTTTCTAAACATACCGAGTATGACTCTTATGTACAATCAGACTGTACCTTCACTAAAATTTTTTACTGACAATATTATAAAAAATCGTCTTAATCTATTATTGGCTGAATTTCAGAATCTTACGACGAGTTTAAAATACGTCTTACATCAGATAAAGAAATAAAATATCGTCCTTACCGATTTTCCATGGCTGAACGAGAAATTGTTCGTGTTATAGTTAAAGATCTTATGGCCAATTCTATTATTAGACCTTCTCAGTCACCTTATGCCAGCCCTGCACTGTTGGTAAAAAAAAAAACGGGGAACCACGTCTACTGGATGATTTTAGAGCGTTAAATCGCATCACAGTTAAAGATCGTTTTGCCCTGCCTCGCATTGATGAAATTGATCGTCTTGGTAGAATAAATATGTTGCATATTTAGTTATGGCCACTTAAAGGTACACGCTGATTCTGTAGAAAAATTGGCCTTTATAACCCCTGACGGGCAGTACGAATATTTACGTATGCCGTTTGGCCTGACCAATGTCCCTTCCATTTTTCAACTTGCAATTAATATTGCTTTACATGGTGAAATCCAGAAAGGCATCGCTCTTGTGTATTTAGATGATGTGTTAATACCATCGGTGACATTGGAGGAAATATTTGAAAACCTCCATATCTCTTTCAAAACACTTAAATTCCATGATTTTTCTATCAATATAAAAAAAAATGTAGTTTTTTACAGGAACAAGTCGAATATTTAGGTAGTTTAATTTCAAATGGTTGTGTAAAACCAAGTCCCTCTAAAACTCAAGCTTTAAAAGATATTCGGCCTCCCACCAATATTAGAGAAGTGTCAGTTTTTCGAGCTAGCAGGATATTTTCGTAAATATGTGCCTGAATTCTCAGTAAACACGTGTTATATCTTATTAAAAAAAAAATCAGCCTTGGAAGTGAACTGATGAACACAACCAATCTTTTCAATATGTAATAAATATTCTCTCTAATGGACATGTGTTGATGATTTTTAACCCAGATCTGGCACTTGAACTTCATACCGATTCTAGCAGTCGGAGTTTTGGCGCAATCACTATACAAATTCATGATGGTCTTACAGGAGTTGTAGCCTATTTTAGTAAAGCACCTACAGACGCGGAGTCTAGCTATCATTCACATGAACTCGAGACTTTGACCACAGTGTATGTTTTGAAGCACTTGAGACACTATTTCATAGGTGCTTCATTTAAATTGGTCACAGACTGTAAATTCACTTAAAAGCTCTCAACACAAATGTGATCTAGTTTCTCGTGCCAGTCGTTGGTGGGTTTATCTTCATGATTTCGACTTTGTAATTAAGCATAGGTCTGGAAATTAAATGTTGATTATTTGAGCCGTAATCCTTTAAAACCTGTTGATATTAAACCTCCAAATTTAGTTCTAATTAATCAAACTTTTAACCTCTTAGTGACGATTATTCAAATGATATAAATTTGATGCCTGACGGTTGGTTGTCTGTGCATTGTTGCAGTGAAATGTTAGAATAAAAGAAAAATTGGCTAGCAGAGAACTAGATAATTCCATGATGCTGTGTAATAGGTAGTACATTGTGTCACCTGAGTAAAACAAATTCTGAAAAAGTTACTCAATATTTTGTACCAAAAAATGCACGTTATGTTTTACTCAAGAAGTATCATGACGGCCAGGCCTATGTGGACTGGATAAAACAATCCTTAGTATAAGTTCTCATTTTTGGTTTCCTAAATTGCGCCAAATAGTTAAAAAAATACATTCATTCTTGCTTAACCTGCCTCACCCGAAAAAGAACACCTAAAATAGCCTCCTTCGATGTTCACTCTATTCCAAAAGTAGCCATCCCTTTTATCGACTGTTTTGGGCCTTTGTCAAAAACCGAGGAAGGATTTACCCATGTGTTTGTGGCAATAAATGTCTATTTAATTATTGTTTTCTGTATGCTGATGAAACTGATGAAATTGCAGACTGCATACAGGATATCATATTTTTTGTGGGCACTCTGGCTCGTATTATCACTGATTACGGTACTTCATTGCGAGCTGTCCATAAACATGACTTCCTGACCGAATGGGATATTGAATGACATTTAATCACACCTTATGTGCATCAAGCTAATGGTCAAGCAGAAAGGTATACAAGTTTTATTGCCAACCTTTCACGAGTACAGGCTGAGGTAACCACCGAATGGAGCACACTTGTATCTCACATTCAGCTTATTATAAATTCTACAGTGTACAAAACGACAAAAAGAACCTCTCTTCAAACTCTATTTGGTTGCGACAATAGATTACCGGAGATTCGACGCAATATTGACAACGCCTCGGACAACTTCCCTCGTTCAACTTGCAACATGAAAAGTGATGACAATTTATAATCACACGCCTTGCAGAGAATTCAGTGTAGCAGGAAAACTATGCTAATAAGAACTCCAAAGCACAAAAATCGTTTAATATAAGCGATTTTGTACTAATTTCAAGGGATGCCTTGAAGCCCAAGAAGTTTGAGTCTGGTTGGAACGGACCATACAAAATGACTAATATTCTGTCACCAAATCGATACGAACTTAGATGGGTTGGAGATACTGCAGAGTTGACCAGGTTAACATTGGCTGCTGCCTGTCAAATGCGTCTCTGGATCAAGGGATGGTGTCCAGAAGACTGCAGAGAAATCCTTGAAAGTTATATCACTGATGACGATAATCATAAGGTATTGTTTTAATATATGTTAAATGCACAAATTTTATTAGTGCATTGGTTTTGATTCTTGTATGAACAGCCGTGTTAGCGGTGTAAGTTAAGTTTTACTCTTGTATAAGTTACAGTGTGTATGCTTGGGAATAGTGCTTTCTGGCGGATTTCACACTTGTATAAGTTACACTGTTGATGCTTGGGCCTAGTGACATTAAATGTCTAAATCATATTTATCAACATTTGATTTAAAATATTTTGCTTGTCAGGTACTGGAATCCACTGCATCTCTTGTGCCTAGAATGTCTCATGGTAGTCAGATGAAACCGAGTCGTAATATGATGAATATATGCAGAAGTATTCCATCCTAGATCGTATGCTTCTCGTTGCTTGTTGAAATAACGTCCAGATATAAATAAACCTTACTCATTGACAAGTGAAAAAGTAAAAATATAACCTACAATTTGTTCGCTAAAAGTCAGAATAATTTAACGATTTCGTCAGTCTTTAAATTTGAACTAATTTTTATGTTTTTATATAATTTGACAAAATGTAAATTACTTGTAGATATTAATAATTACATTTAAATTAATTAACATCATTAAAAATAAAAAGCTGCTGGTGGCGTTCTAGAAAAAGGATTTTGTATATATTTTTGAGAGTCAACATTATTACACATTGAAACATACCTTTTGTTTTGAAGGGTTCTGAAAAGATTTGTTTTTCATATACAAAAATCAATAAAATAAAGAAAACGGTAACAACCAAACTCAAAAATAAACAAATCCAAATTTGACAGCTAACACGCAGGAACAGGAAACCATGAAACATGTGAAAACGACGATAGTCAAAAGCATTCAATCAGACTGATCGATATTATTTTCGTTTGTTACTGAGACGTATGAAAGTACGAAGTTAGGTTTTTGTATAACGCATCAACAAAGTTAGTCTGAGATATTGATGGACTTCCTTGCGTTGTCTCCCTCGTTTTATTATTTTGTAAACAAAAAACACTTGAACCGGGTATGTTGTAGATTAGAAATAAATTGGTGATGTAACGGCATTCTTTCGTAATTTCGATTATATATGTATATGTAAAATACAAAAATACATAATGCTGATGGTGTAGCGCACACATGCGGCAGGTGCATTCTTGAGCAAAAATGAATTAAATACACCGAACAAGTGCAAACTTGCAATTCTTGTTTAGTGTATTCAACTCATCCCTGCAAAAATAATAATATAATTTATAATTAAACAGTAGTTAATGCACCAGTTTTTGAATCCCTAGATAAATGAATTGGTTTTATTTTCTAATTCTTGCGCAGAGCCAGCATGGATTACTACGGATCTGTCATCTGCACATATAAATATTTTACCGTTATATATTGTGGTAGATCATAAAAAAAAATAATTGGAATAGGAGTGGACTGAAAATAGAGCCTTAAGGGACACCAACTGTCATATCAAAATCCTTTGTTTTTATTTCCTGTTGAAACAATTAGAAGAAAATTAGACGAAAAATTATAGTTGTTCTGTTCTCTAAATATGACATAATCCACTGTAGAATTTTCACCCTTATACCTAGACAACTTTATTTGAATTCTACAAACTTTAAATTTATACTATCAAAAGCAGAGGTTGTCGAAAAACAGGCCAGCTGCTTTTTTTCCACTGTCAAGAAATTTAAGAATTTGTCGACAAAACTCTAATGTTGCTAATTCTGTAGACCTATTTGTTCTATAGCCATACTGGCTGTTAGTGAAAATCTTTTGGTTTTCCATGAAAAAGTAGATTCTATTCGCTACTGATTTTTCTGCAATTTTTGACAAATAGCTTAGGAAAATTATGGGTCAGTAATTTTGAATCAGTAGTGGGCCTTTTTTATACAGAGGGATAGTTTTCCAATTTTTTAACGCATCAGGGAATTGATCAGAATCTAAGGATATATTTACTAATTTAGCAATTGGTTCAGCTACAACATTGAAGCTGGTTGGTGGCCAGCTTCAATGTTATTTATACCGACCTGTCAAATGCATTTGACACAGTTTGCAATGAATTTCTTGTGAGGTACCTGTGACGTCTGGTCTCTCACAAGGGTCTCATATTGGTGTTGTATTTCTGTTATTAGTTACAACTTGCTTCATAAACGGTAACTGCTAGATATTGTTTTAGTAAATAGTGCAAATATAATTCTCTTTCCATAAATGTTAATAAATGTACTATTAATCACATCATAAGATCTCATAACCCCACACTGAACACTTACAAAGTCGAAGATACGACCCTCGCAAATACCTCCTCAGTTAACGATCTGGGTATTATCTTTGACACTCATTTAACCTTTAATAAACAGATCGACTCTATCGTATGTAAAGCATTTAGAATGCTTTGCACGACATACCTCTCTGTTCCATGTAAGAAGACATAGGACAAATTATGTACAAAATGCATTCGTTGATTGCCTCTGCCAGAATTATGAAAAATTTTTCCTGCTTTTGATATTTTCAATATTGAATTGTCGATCCTTAAAAGAAGACTTGAATTTGGAGGTGACTAAAAATCTTTTTCTTGTATTGTATTGTTTAAATTTTTATAATTTTTTTAATGTAGTGCTGTATCAAATATTACTGACATTATTTTATTATCTTCTCCCTTCTTTTGTAAATACCTAAGTGTACAAAGTGTAGTATTAATTAGATTAATTAATTTAATGTATCATTAAGGATTTTTTGTAGTGTACTTATTGAATAAATAAATACATACACATGTCTAGAAGCTTTTAAAAGCTTTAAATCATACATCATCTACACCGGTCAAGTTTTTGTTTTTCATATTGCTGATAATATTTCAGATTTCGTCGCTAGTAACTGGCTAAATAAAAATTGTATTACTTATTTGATTAGGAATAGTACAGATATGGGATATATTGTTTTGAAAGTGACTATGTATTTTGTCAGTAATGAAAAGTGAAAAATAATTTGCAAAAGAATTGCATACTATTTTTGTATATGTTACTACCTCATCTTTAATTTTCAACTTAATATCATTTTGTTGTTTTAACCTCCCTAGTTTAATGTTTACTATGTGCCATAATGTTTTAGTTTTAGTTTTAGATTTATTTATAATGGATGTATTATTCTCAATTTTTAGTTTTGAAATTACTTTGTTAATATTGTTTTTATGCTCTGTATGATTTAATAAGTTTTGATTTGCCTGATCGCTTAGAGAATTAATATAGAAATTTTAATTTATCCACTTCTTCATAAATTTTTTTGTTGATCTTTAATTTATGTTTAATTTCGGTTTGTAATTTTTTTATGTTGGACAAGAATTGTCTAGACACCATTCGAATTGTATGGTGAATTCGTTACAATACGTATTAATGTTGTCATATGTTTGCCTAAATCAATCATTTTTGTTGTAAAAAAAAGTTACAAAAGTTAAGCATGTTTTGTTTTTATGGCAAATCATATTCTTTGTTTGAACAATCAAATTATTCTTCTCAAAATTAACAGTTAGTAACTGCCCCATGTGAACAGAAACATGAGGCTCGATAACAGAACATTTAATATTGCTGCTAATATTAGTTATAACATAAAAGTTAAACCTTGTCTTTTAGTTGGTTCATTTACAAGAGACACTAATGAAAAAGATTGAATGGTATCATTTAGGAACTTACTTCAGAGCATTTTACCAACTGATCAATATTTAAATTTCCCATATTTAAATTGACTGATAACATTTAGAAAAAGAGAAAACCTTAATAAAAAATTGTCACAATTTCCACTTGGAGATCTGTAGATACATGCAACATAAATAGATTCGTTAATTGAAATTGTAACTACTTCAAAATCAACTTCTATGCAAAACTCTTCTACACAATACATTTTACAGTTGTTGGATATATCTGACTTGTAGTATACAGGGTGGGGCAATAGTGCGTCCAACTTTGATATCTCGATTTCTATGATAGCTAGAAACTTGATTTAAAAACATAAGTAAACTAGACAAAAGTCTATAACCGGAAATTGTTTTCGAATATACGGGGTAAGCCAAGACGATTCTACAGGGTCACGTAACATTTTTTTTAAATGAAATGCCATGTTTATCACAACATTTTTGAAACTTCTTTGTGGCCTCCTTTCACTGCTGTATTATTATTGATTTTCTCCCAGCCACTTAGATGTAACGATTTTTTTTTCTGTTGAAATTATACACGTGTATATTAAAAATATCTTGATTATGTATAGATATAATAGTCTTGTATCTATGAGATGTTTACGTTTAATGGGGATAGGCCAAATTTTATAGAGAAACCAATTTTTATGTAGTCGACGTTTCGATTTTAATTAAATCATCCTCAGGACTAGTTAAAGTAGGTTCTCCGTGGTTTTATATAACTAATATTTCGAACAATCATTAGGTTAAAAAAAAGGAAGGTTGAAAAAAATCCACAGTTACATAATTATAATTTTTAGTTATTTGTCCAGAGTCGAAGGTTAGACTTATTTGTTTCACCATTCAGACAAAAGCAGTTGTGCCCTGGAGAGAATTCATCCAGTGTTCATGTGGCGTACTTGCTCACTTGTAGTTATAACTATTTCATTCATCTTATTTAATATGTTAATACCCACTATGAACTATTTTCATGGATGTAGGGATAGAAGATAATATTGAGAAGATATCGATAGCAACAAAATATTATTTTATTATATATGTATAATATTTGTCAAAATAAAAGTTTCTAAAACTTACCGTGGTCAAATATAGTGGTAAACCCCCACAAATAATACTACCTGAAATTTTTTATCAAAATTTTCACGAATAAATTCCAAGTCTCAGAAACCTGAGCCCGACGAGTAAATCAGATAGCAGACAATGATTATCCGGCCAAATCAAGGCAAAGAAAAAAACTTCCAAGACAAAATTTTGGAAAGGACATTTAAACCAGAAATTTGAATCACCAGGACAATAAAGAAAAACAAGAAATTTAAATGTTCAAAGGCAGCGAGTGTATTGCATGATTTCCCGTCTTGAATTATTATTTGACTATTTGGAGAATTTATTGCATACTCTTGCTGTTTATTGAAGAAAATGAAAAACCTCCTTACTCAGCAAATATGTGCAGAAGAAGTTAAAACAAATGTAGAAGATAACGAAAAAAGAACAAATTACCCCAATATTATTGTCAAGCCTAAAATAATGCAAATAGCAAAGAACAAAGGATGATTTAAGTAAAAATGTAAACCTTGCAGAACTCAAAGTGGCCATAAGCAGATGAGAGAAACAAAACAAGGATCCGTGATCACTGCATTCAAACAAAAAAAGATATAGACTTTGGAAAAAGCGGTTAGAGAGAAACTAAATGACAACTATATTCAATTAACAAAATTGAGAAAACCTAGACTTAAAATTGTCAGTTTCACTCAAAATATGTCTGCTGAGGAAATAAATAAAAGCATTGTTGAACAAAATGGAATACAAGGGAGTATTAAAACAACTTATGCTATGATGGAATCACCCCCTTACTGTTAAAATTAAATGCAAAATATATTTTACGTCCTTTTTACATATATAATCAACTTAATCTTTACTAGTGGAAAATTTCCGAAACAATTCAAAAATTCAGTAATAACCCCTATTTACAAAATATTGGCCTATTACCCTATTGGCAAAATAGTTGAAAAATGTATAAAAACACGATTAACAAAGTTCTTTTAAAAAAAATATATATTGAATGAACATCAGTATGGTTTTCAAGAAGGCAAAAGTACATCAGATGCCATGTATGAGGTAATTAAAGAAATCTCACGTAATCTCGGCAACAGTAAAAAATGTATTGGGGTATTTCTTGATTTAGCGAAGGCATTTGACACGGTTCACCATGAAAAACTACTCCAAGTATTGGAGCGTTATGGACTTCGTGGTGCCGTGTTGAATCTCTTCAAGAGTTATTTAAGTAATCACATGCAATATGTCAAGGCTAATGGATGTTTAAGTGAACCACAAATGGTGAAAGTGGGAGTGCCACAAGAAACAGTCCTTGGTCCTATTCTTTTCACTATTTATATCAATTCTCGATATAGATAGTAAAATAATATCATATGATGATGATACTGTAGTAATATTTAATGGAGTAGACTGGGAAGCAGTTAAAGAAAAAGTGTAGAATGGATTACATGCTATAAAAATGTGGTTAGATGGCTATCAGTTGTCTTTAAATGTAGATAAAACAAATTATATAGCTTTTTCAATTACTGATATAAATAGACCCAACTTTAAAAAAATCAATATTGATGAATTTGAAATAGAAATAAAAGAGGTCGAATATACTAAATATTTAGGTGTTATTATAGACAAAAATGTAAAATGGAATGAGCATGTAATATATCTAACAAAGAGAGTTGGAAAATTAATTCACAAATTTTATCAGCTAAGGGATATTTTAAGCAAAAGTATACTAATTTTAGTATATACATCTTTAGTTGAATCTCTTTTAAAATATGGAATATTAGTCTGGGGAGCTCTGTACACTACATTAAAAACTCTGTCTACAATACAGAATTATATATTAAAAATTATTTTCAAAAAAAAAAAAAAAAAAAAAAAACAAACAAACAATACTCAACTAGATTACTTTATGGAAAAGATATGTGTACTGTAAGATCATTATATTTTCACACATTATCCACTAATACATATAAAAAAAAACATTTTAAAAATGCCATAACTCGCGAGATAATAACACGTAGTATAACCCATAAACTTCTGGAAGTACCTACCAGTCCACAGTGGTTCCGATCTGGTTTAAAAGCGGAAAAAAGTCCCATTTTCTCAAGGTTGTTGTACCTCAATAAAATTTTAGGGGCGCATGCGGAAATACCCAGACCATCCCTTCCTAGAATTTCAGGTCATTACGGCGATCTGCCTGCTTTGTACGCCTGGGTAAACCCAAGCATTTATGTAGTGCGGCTTTAATGTAATAAAAGTTTGTTTAGTAGCCGGAGTTTGTTCAGAGGTGGTAGTTAATATTTTGTGTGCTATTTTGGTGAAATATATCGTCTGTGAAATACTAATATCTCGTAACCCTAAAAACTAGTTTTTACAGGAAATGTTAAAAACGCTTAAAATTGTCAATAATTGAAGCTGATTTCTATTTATATTTTATATTATCGACCTTAATAAATTATTATGGGTTACAAGTTATAGTTACTTCAATAGAACGTGGCTTACACGATACGGAAACACAAAAACCTCAATTTGAGATTTTTGTGGGTTACGAGATATTAGTATTTCACAGACGATGTATTGGACAGTTTAGTCAGGTAAGCAATTTATTTATTTCACAAGCATTAACTTCTGCATTGTTTCTCACTCAAATCAGTGTAAATTTTAAACTTCACGTAGACCTACAGAAAAATCCCCGCGAGTCCCCGCTCTCGAAAAATATTTAAAAAATAGCTTGAAGTATCAGTAAAAACATATCAAATATTTGAGGACCACCACTGTCCCAGTTTAAAAATATTTAATTTATTTTGAGTCTCTGTGAGAATGTATTATTTTTCTATACATACATTAAATGTGATATGGCATAAAATAATTAATAATTATTTAATAATAATGCTACGAATAATGTTAATACTAATATTTTAATTTTTAGGAAATTTCGTCCTTTATTGAAAATGTTAACGAGAAGGCAACTTTTCGATATTTTACGACAGAAATCCAGAGAAAACCGCAATATTCAAACAAAGCATCTACTCAATTATTTAGTCCAATACTTTGAAATAGAGGGTAATATTGACGAACAACGACGTCTTCAGAAGGAGTGTAGTCGTTTTTGCAGTAAAGTTTTTGAAAATTTGAAAATTGCGCTAATACTGTGGATCGATTTTTAAAAAGGAATGACAGTTGGTTAAATGGAGCATTTGTTTTTGAAAAATCAGATTTGGTTCAGAGAAAGGAGCCCTCTGCAGAGCCACAATCAAGTACATCAACTGGTCGTCCAAAGAAATCATTTTTAGAAATAGGAGAAAGAGCGAAAAGAAAGAGAGTGGAAAATGTAGCAGCAGTATATGAAGCTGAGGAATTTACATTTGCTGCCAAAAAAAGTCTTAAAGAAAAGGGTCAACAGGCAGCTTCTAAACTGATTTCAGAAGCTGTGTTCACAACTCTTATTCGTGCTGGAAAGATAAGATCTTCATGGCTCAAGACTAGAGAACGGAAAAATGTTATACCATACAATGAAGATGAAGCAGTTTCACTTATTGTCGAAGGAAAATTGTCAAAGCACCAGTATTTACTATTAAGAAAAGAGGGGAAAAAACATAACGCTGATATTTATCCCGCCTACCATAGAGTTCTGGAAGCGTTCACTATTACGGAAACCTTGGCAGAAGTTCGGCTTCAAGATCTTTTAGATCACACTGCAAATCGTATACTTCAATTACAGGGACCAGTTATTTTAAGTTTGACTGAATCGAAGGATTTGGTATGATTAGTTAAATGGGGTTGCGATGGTAGTACTGGACATTCACGGTATAAACAACGATATGAGGAGATGGGATTAAGTGATGGTGATTTATTTTTATCATCTTTGGTACCACTTTATTCTCAGCAACCAGATCAAGAAAAACGAATTGTATGGAAAAATCCTAGGCCATCCTCTACAAGGTATTGTCGACCGATTCGCTTCCAGTTTCAAAAGGAAACCACACAACTTTCTTTGGCATAAATGCAACACATTGAAGCTCAAATAGCAGAGTAGTTGATTTATACCGCCCGACTCCTCCGACCTTGATCACATACGTATACGGGCATATGTTTCAAGGTCTTTGCACCGCGGATTGAATGTCTATGACGCACGGGTACGCGCTTTTGCCAAGGTCGTTGTTTTCTATTCCTCCGACCTCGATCGTACACGTATTAAGGTTGCAGCGTCTCATGCTACCACTCGTGTGGTTTTGAAGGTTGTTTTTACAGTGTTCCTATATATGAAGGAGGGGAGTTGGATGGAAATTCATTCTTGAACTAATTCTGTTAGAGTGCAGGCACAATGTATACATGTAGTGCTTGTGGTATTAGTTTTACACGTCGTGATAATATGCGACGCCATCAGATGCGTTCTTGTAAAAAGTTTAAAGATGATGGGCCACCAACAAAAAAATGTAAACATAGCGACGCGCAAATTAATTCAAAACCATCAACCTCTGCAGATGTACAAACGATTCAGCCTCACACATCCGCAGCTGCATTAAATACATGTTGGTGTTGTAATGTAACGATCGCTGCAAATCAGATGCATATTCACAGAAGAACGTTACAACATAGAACAAATTCATGTGCTCCACTAAATGACGGTGTACAAGTTGTTCGCAGTGCTTTGAAATGTAGAATTATAAGTTATCGTGTACAAAGTGAAAATAATCATACTGATTATGTAATGTTTTTTGGTGAAATCAAGCACAAAGTTCTAAACGTGCTTGATGAGATGGTAAACATTCATAAATCTGTGAAAGTGAATATGGAGGCGTTTGGTAGATACATTATACAAACACAGGATGTTTCTGATATCAAATCATTTAATACACCTAATATAATTGTTGATCAATCAACTGACTTGAGTGCTGTATATGATGTATTTGTAGAAATGATGAAAACGCAAACAACTGAATTTCAAGAACGCGATTCAGGTAAAATATCTTATAGTCTTCAAGTAAAAGTGTATTATTTATTTATTTCTCTTTTTTAGGGTGGGCTATCGAGCGAATTATGTACCTTGAAGTTAATATTAACAAGTTTAGTCCCATGCGCGGATCGTCATATATAAAGTTACCAAGATTCGTTGCACGCAAGAATGCTGTGGTTAATGTTGAAAATAAGGATGAATACTGTTTTGCTTGGTCTATAACGGCAGCACTCTACCCAGCGATGACGTGTGAAACAGAAACAACATCATATCCCCACTACTCGCGTGTATTAAATTTAAAAGGTTTGAATTTTCCAATGAAACTGTGTGATATTTATAAATTTGAGGAAATGAATAATATTTCCGTTAATGTGTATGGATTAGAGACTAAATTTAAAAATAATAGAATGACGTATGAAGTTGTTGGACCTCTACACTACTCTAAGAAAAAACTGCACATTCACGTAAATTTATTATTAATTTCTGAAGATTGTGGTGACACACATCGATGTAACAATGAATGTGTTAACACTCACTACTGCTGGATAAAAAGATTTATCTAGATTAGTTTCAAGTCAGATTTCCGCATATAAGCATAGAAAATATTTTTGTGATGGTTGTTTGTTAAATTTTAATAGTGAGCGAGTGTTAATGCAACATCAGAGACATGATTGCAACCATTTATATACAACAATACCTTCAACTCAATCGCGAATCGATAAATTTGGCAAGGAATGCCCTGAAAATGTATTAAAATTTGAAAACTTTGAGAGACAAATGAAAGTGCCATTCGTAGTATATGCGGATTTTGAGACTGTTCTAAAACCCTTGGATACATGCGAACCCGCGCCCTCACAGTCTTATACAAATAGAACACATTTACATGAGGCGTATTCTTTTTTGCTATTTAATTAAGTCATCATTTGACGATACAATTTCGAGGTTTCAAATTTATCGCGGTTCAGACGCTGTAACGGTTTTTGTTTCGCGTATTGAGGCTGATGTGAGAGAGTTGTACAATACTTATTTAAAGGAAATAGTTCCAATGCATCCTCTCACAAATGAAGAACAAGAAAAATTTTGCAAACGCAGTTGTTTGTGGTATATGTGAGAAGTCTTTTACGGAGGGTGATGTAAAAGTGCGGGATCACTGTCACATAACCGGAAAAGTCAGGTTTGGCGCCGCTCACTCAGTATGTAATTTAAATTATAAATTACCAAATTTCATTCCCGTTATATTTCACAATGGATCCGCGTACGATAATCATATATTAATGCGCGAGATCGCCACACATGGGGATAGAATCGATGTACTCGCGCAAAACAAAGAAAAATATATATCTTTTACTAAACATTTATATATGCATGATTATATCAATAGTAAGGGTGAGACAAGTAAAAAATATATAAAATTGCGTTTTATCGATAGTTTTCAATTTTTGTCTACTTCG